>JAJONR010004448.1:0-73591 GCA_029582245.1 Solanum etuberosum
CGCTAAGCTCGATTAATTCTCTTCACTTGCTACCGCATCAATGGTAGGAGTAAAAATCGATTCAACTCATCCTCTGTTTCTAGGCACTGCAGATTCTCCGGGATCTGTCCTTGTTCCGGTGAAGCTCACTGGATCTGAAAACTATGGTTTGTGGAGTAGATCAATGCGAATTGCATTATTGGGGAAGAGAAAGCTTGGATTCGTAAATGGAACATGCACGAAGGAATCGCAACCTGCAGAACTTCATGACCAGTGGGAAACGTGCAATGCTGTGGTTTTATCGTGGATCATGAACTCAGTATCAGATGATCTCCTCACTGGAATTGTCTATGCATCGAATGCGCATCTCGTCCTGGGAGGATTTGAAGGAGAGTTTTGATAAGGTTAATCGAGTCCGGATCTGGCAACTTCACAAGGAAATCACCGCTCTGATACCATGAGAAAATGATGAACTATGAGCTCAAACTTCAGCTCTAATTGATCAACAATGGTGATCGAAGCTATTAACAGAAAAGCATTGAATTGGATCTTTCTAGAAACTGAAAATTGTATTAAGAAAACTAAATGATCAGTACACTAGCCACATATATATTTACAATGGAAAAATATCTAAACTAACCGACTCAACCTCCTACACTTAACAACCTGCCAGCTGTACATTTTGCCACTAGCCTAACTAACTCTAACAATATTAACACTTGATAATTGCCACATGTTAATAGTATTTATATGCTATAATTAAGATGAAGGAACTAGGAAGAGGAGAAATAATAAGTTAATCGAGAGCGATGATTTGAAGCTTATGAATTCAAGTTTTAAGATTTTCAAAGTTAATTGTTGGATTTGATATTAATAATTTGTATATATGCTAAAAAAATGAATTTCTTAAGATAAATATAGTATTTGAACTAAAATTACTGAGTTTAATCGTATTTATACTTATTTTTAATTTCGCCTCAAGACTACTTGAATGAACTCGATCCAATAACAATATTTGAACATTAAAATATGAATAACGAATTAATTTGGAATGATTAGAGTACTTATTTGTATCGTTTTTCTTACACGATCATAATCTTCAAGAATTCGATCATGTCAAAATGGAAAATGATAGTAACATACTATTCCTAGAGATGATTTTTGTATAGTACTAATAATGCTATATTGGATTGTTTAGCTACCTTTTGACTTATTGGTGAAAATGGTGAGCCAAAATTGAGTAAATTCTCTGTTGAATTAAGCAAGCGTAGGCCATATTAATCATAAGTACTGTTTGAACGTCAATTCTTGTCTATCCCTTATCTTCATTGTCGTATTATACCGTTTGTCTCAATTTGTTTATTTTATCTTTTTTTTAAAATTTGTTTAAAAATTAAAATAAATAAATAAATTAAAACAAAGAAAATACTTATGTAGGCATTTGTCCCAAAGAAACCAAAAAAAAAGAAATCAGTAATTTTTTAAGGAGCTGTATTTAGTTGTAGTTTTTGCGAATACAGTATTATTTTAATTGTTGAAAGTGAAAACACGATTTTGAATGTTTTTTTAGTTCTACATACAATTTCAAGTTCTACATTGAAATTGTCATGACCTAATGCTAATTTTCAAATAAATTTGGTAAAAATTTGACAAGTATGATTATGATTCATTATTTAGCCCATTTTGATCCAACTCATCTCAATCTTATAATCTTAGAACAGATTAATGAACCACTTGTTTATTAACTCATCCATAGTGAGTCTTTCAAAAACTCATCCACTCCAGCCATTGTTGTTTTTTTGTTACTTCAAAAGTAGCGAATTTTCAATATTCCTTTTTAATTCTCATCAAACAAAGAGCATCTTCTCACTTCAAAAAAAGGGCTATTACGATGTTTCTTCATACATAATGTAACGTTTTGAACCGCCACAATGAATTATAACGGCGTTGTGTGAAAATGACGTAATCTCATCAAATCACAAACGTATTATGATGGTTTTTCAAAAATCATCGTAATATATATTGAAAACCCTAGCTATTCTTAGCATAATATTGAAAAATCTCATTGGTATTAATTACTCAAACAAGCATGAAACACAATCAATGTGGGCCATTCAAAAACTTATAAGGTCAAGACTAGCTTCCAAAAGTGTCTTAACTTATTGTTAATTTTCTATTCTACATGCGTAGTACTAAAAAATGTACTAGCTAGTAGCCAAAAACATATACGCACAAACGGCAAATAGCAAATTGAAGATAAACTTTCCTTTCCCTATTTCACCTTCATGGGCAATAAGAAGTCTCTATCCTCATTGTTTGTTTTTTTGTCTTAAGCTTTGTGTCCCTTTTTTGTGGGAAACAAAAACAGGCAATAGCATCAAAACAAGATGGTCCATCACACACAAACACACATAGTAGAGTAAGAAATTGGAGAATAATAGGGCAATAAATCCAAACAACGTAACATCCTTTTTATCCAATAATGCGTACCATTCACCTTTTCCAACGCACAATTCACTCTACTTTCACATGTCAATGTTTCGATTATGATTCCGTGTCTCCCTCTGTTCCTAAATAAATGATGTTTTTGGCTTGGACATGCTTTTTAAGACAGTGGCGTGGTCAATCGGCGACCATTGATCGAAAAATTGTACTAGTAGAAAATATATAGGTTCGTCGCTGTTTTAAAAAATTACCTATTCATAAATGATGGACTACAGCTGATGTAAGAAGTGTTGCTTAATTACATGAAACTTAACCGCAATACTAATTCAAATTTTTTGAAGTAGTGGAAAGTAGAACTCTAAAAATATGTTTAGTGGCAAAAGTCAATAAAGGAGAAAAGCCTGAAATTATGTTAATTACTAATTATTAGTAGTAAAACTCACTAAGTTAAGCAAAATTAGCATTTAGCACTTTTAATGTCACAGTACATGCAGGAGACAAGATTAATTAGCCACAATTTACCTCCTCTATTTTTTTTTAATTCTTCTATAGCTACAGCCTACATGAGTTCAATTGTCAATATATATATATATATATATATCACCTTTGCAATATATATATATATATGAGATGGTGATTCAATTTTGAGTGAAAATGACAATTAAAATAGAATGAAGAGTACTAAAACTAACACGAAAAGAGAATACGTTGCGATCAGAACTAAATATAAAAACTTATTTGTATCGAGCTTTTCATGTCAAGCAACTAAACTAGCATTTCTTAGATTGGAATGCAAATATAAAGCTTAAAATATATGTGGTCAGTCAATCTAAAAGTCATATAAAAACAGCATATGAGTTGAAATTCTTCAGATTTCGATTTGTTATCGGGAATTGTAATATTTTCCCTTCTCTTTCAGCAAAATATTAATGACTTGTCTGTTCCATAAACATGCTCTTTAATCTACTAAATTAACTGCTAATTACATTCAGTTAATTATTTGAGTATGTGTCAAAATTTGATTGGTTTAGTTACTGTTTGCTTAGAAGGAAAGCTGGTACCGTTGGGTATTTTTGTCGACAAATGGCAGACGAGGAAGGGAAAAATTACTAGCATTGTTATTTGTCGGTGATTTGAAGGGCAAAATCGTAAACTGACAGAAAGATCTAAAGGGCAAAAAAGGAATAAAGAATAATTTATCTTAGAATTTTTGTAGCTGCTCTGTAGTCTATCTAATTTCCCTTCAGCATTTAACGCGGCTATCAGTTTTGGCTTTCGGCTTTGTGGTCCCCACTTTCATCTTTACACAGCCAAAAGAGTGTGATCTATAGTGAAACTAAATATAGAAACTGAACAATCTTCATTATTAAGCTCCTGAAGATTTCAACGAGCTATCAGATTCTGTTTTAAGGTAAATTTTCTGCTTCAATTCAATGCTCTTTCAGTTATTAACTTATTGATTCTAGCTAGTTTGCAATTGACGCTCGTAGTTTTGGATCATTTTTTCGGATCAATCACTGATTTGAACAATTATTTGAATTTTTTTGATATTGAATTGGTGAGAATGTTGTTGATGAATGATTTATGGAGTAAGAGTTACTTAGCGTTCAATTTGAAATTTCTCCATACCTGGGATTGAATCAGTGATTTTCGCTGTTTTGAATTGTTTGTATGCGTGCTTACGATGTGTATTTGCTGAAGCAGAGGATGAGTATGAGTGCGGAGTGAATGAGCACTCGAGCAAGCGGATCTGAAGCTGGTAACGAGAAGAAATGAGACTATTTGTTTGGAAGAAGAAGAGGAAACTGAAGTTCAGTATTGATTAGATGATGAAGTTTTATATATCGGCGACGGGGATTAAAAAACTGACTATATCGAGTTCCGCCGCTGTTTCGAGCGGCAGAGGTGGCGTTGGATTGCCGGTTGGTATGAAAGGGAAAGGATTACCGTCGGTGACTCGCCGGGTATCTCACCGGACGTTGTTAATGCCGGCCGTTTTGGTTCTCGGTTTACTTTTATCCTTACTGTTTTTCAGAATTACCTTTATCATGCTCGAATCTGCCGCTTTTTGCTCTTCCCCTCTCGGTAAACTTTTTTCTGATTGTATCTAAAAATAATAATATATTTTTTCGTTTTTTTGGTTAATAATTTTAATCTTTTTATTGGTTATTGTTTTTAAATTACAGGTTGTCTAGGATGGAGGATTTGCGGCGGGAGTGACTCAACTCTGGTAAATCATTTTTCATCTTTTTGATAAATTAACGCAAATTTTAATATTCAAAAACTTAGGTGTAACAATTTTTTTATTTTTTGTTTTTACCATTTTGTAATCTATCCACGTGGGAGCACTTTCACAATTTGGATCAAAATTGTTTTTTACCTTTTTATTACAGTTAAAATTGTACCCACACTTTGGAATATATAAGTTTTTTACTCATCCATATTGACGGAAAAATTCAATCATCAAAAAAGTAATTTTTTGTCTTCAATTTTTTTTCAATCATAGGTACATTAAGGTGTTTGGTCTATGGATTTTTTTTTTTTTCAAAGTTGAACTCTAAAAAACACATTTAATCATAAAATTTTAGAATTTAATAAAAAGTTGAATTTCTAAATTACTCTCAAAAAGTAAAAAAATAACTCTAATTTGAAAATAAAAATTACTTTTCTTCAAATTTCCCAATAAAAAATGGTTAAAACGCTTAGAATTAAGAAAGTTTCAATATGATTACCACTTGATTTTCAAAATTGCATAGGATGAATATTTGTACATCACTCTTTTTTTGGTTGGATTCCACCACGTAAGACTTATTAAGCACAAAGGTGTATCTATATTTTAAAAAATCCGTTTTCAAAGTTTGATTCAAAATTTCTAATTAACAATAATAAAATTTTATCCATTTCATCGCAATAAATGGTCACTTCCTATAAACCCATACATTTCTAGGATATTAGTGAATCATAGGAGCTGCTGGTTATTTCAGGCAAAAAAAGTAAATAAAAAAACAGGCACTTTCCCCATACCTACTAAATATATTACGTACAACTCAAGCATATTCTCTACTTATAGTTCCAAGGGTAACGCATTTAAATGAATTGTCGGTAATTGACATCCACTTGTTGGTTTTTGTATACATGGTCACTAGTAAACCACAATATGATTCATATGTAATACAATCATTCTGACTAGGACTAAGTAATTTAGTTTTCATTACTATTCTAGACTTTACTGGTCCCACTTGTTATATAGTATTATTTTTAATACTAGAGCTAGACCATAGTGTAGCAGAGATAATAAAGTGGTACACATTACTTCCGTATAAGTCAAAATTGCTCTTGGAAAAAAGGACTTTCATCTGGATATATGCCCACTTGACTTTATTATTTAAGAGATTGGTTGGCCTTTCTTATCGTTGCATGTCCACATCGATATTGAGTATTGATAGACTTAGACGAACAATAACTATACATGATATTGTCTTTAGATACATTATTAGTATTACTTGCAACAATTAATTAATTAATACACATTTTTATACTCCCTCCGTCTCATTTTATACGATATAGTTTGACTTGACATAGTTTAAGAACGGAAGAAAGATTTTTGAATAATAGTTGTAAATATAATACATAGTTTAAATTTTTCCAACTCTGGAGTCTTGATTAACATGATTCTCAGTATTTGTTGCTATTTCTGATGCTAATTTTTCTTCCTTTTTGACCATACGGTGAAAAAGATCAGAGAAGAGTTGATGCGGGCATTAGTGGAGGCAACAAATGATGGTGACAATGGAATAGAGAGGAGCTCAACTTCATTACCATCCTCATTCAATGATCTTGTGAAGGACATGACTTCAAATGGACAAGACATCAAGGCTTTCGCTTTCAAAACTAAAGCTATGGTAACAAGCAACCCCTTTACTTCACTGTACTGTGCTTTCCATTTTATCATTCTTGCAGGGATTTTACCCAAATAGTCCGACAGATTTACTGATTACTTTTTTTTAATCCGTATACATTAATTATACACGATCAATCATACACATATTATACATTCGCCAGCTATTTAGGTTCTCTTATTTATGAGTTGAAGTCATATTATAAATTATCATATACCTAACTTGTCTTTTAGTTTCTACTATTATTTAGCTGAGAATAATTTTTCAAATTTTATCACTTCCTCTTTGGTTTGAGAATCTTGAATTAGAAAAAGCACAAGTAGGCCACTTAGTCACATGAATAATCAGACAGCTGGTCTGTGATGCTCCATCACTCAAACATTGGTGCGTGTTTCTGTTTTGGAATGCGTAATGGACCCACTTGTTGGTGCTCCGTGTAAAAGAAATTATTTTACCTACCTATAATAAGTGGGAATGTCAATCATATATTGCAAATGCTCAGTAGTTATAACTTTATAAGACAGCTATATTAAGCAATTAAATTATTTCTAACAGTAATGTAAAATTCTCAAATTACTAATAGGAGTAGATATTATCTTTCAAGCCACGAAAAGTAAGCAGATTATTATGAGATTGAAAGAAGATTAACATTAGAATCTCTTAGTCATGACTAGGCAATACCTAAGGCGGTGTTTTAATGGTCAATGAAATGGGAGGAGAACCATGTGGTTTCAGGTTTAAATCCTAGTAAAGGCAAAAAATACTACTCCGAGTTCTTCCTATTGGCCTATGTTTTTGATGGAATAGTTGAGGTGTGTGTAAGCTAGCACAGACACCTTCATAAAATATGTTTATGGTTACGCAATGAAGACGCTGCTTATCTTCTTTTATGTAGTGATTTGTTCTTTTACTATAGCTAGTTCTATTTGTCTAATGAATTTTAGAAGTTAATTAGATTCTGCAACGAAAATATTTCACATAGATGAGAACTTCACACATAGATACTGTTTTCCACCATCCTGGAAGGGGCATGTAACTTCACATAGATACTGCTTTCCATCTTCAATAAAAGCCAAATTTCAAGATTTCATTGTTTATGTAGATTCAGCTACATGTTACCACAGTAACTTAATTTAATCAAATTACATATATTTAAGGCCTGGTTACCCCGAGTATATATCTTGAAGCTGATTTGAAATGAGAATTCCAAGGCTTTCTTTACCTGTGAAAGAATAGGAATCTTTCTAGAAGATTGCTGGCTGTTTGGACCCAAAACTATCTGAGCCTGTTTTTGGTAATGGATTAAGTATATTGAACTAGAAATAGAGTCAATTTCTGATGGACAGATGGAGTCCGCACCCTGATGCCTTGCAAGCGATATCCACAGATTTATAGGACTAATAGAGGAAATCAAAGAGACGAATTTGTCATCAACCTGAAATCAAATTGCGTTTAGGCTCCTCTCTAATACCATTCGAACGATTCCATTATTTTAAGATGTTAGAAAAACTCCATTCTGGTGCTGCAGTTGCAGTATCGAAACTTATTTCTAACAGCGTAATACCAAGGGAAAGCTACACCATATGATCATCAGCCATAACATACCAACCTGAGGGAGGGTCAAAATTCCCTGCATGGCATAGCTTCATGTGCCAACAGGGCATGTTTGTCGACAGTTAGATTGCATATTTTTGGTTTCAATATCAGGTGTACATTTCAAGAATTACTCTATACTGAACTTTAAAGTGACATTTTGGAAATAACAATAAGTTTATTAACTTAAAGTGACATGACTTCTTTTTTTAACTCCTTGCAAATTTCTTGACTACAGAGTACATCATGGCAATTAAAATGGACCAATGTTTTATTGTTATTAACTTTTGAATTAAGTATATGTTTCTTTCCTTTGTTTAGATAATGAAGCTGGAGCAAATGGTAGAATCAGCAAGGCAAAGTGAGTCTATTTTTTGGCACTTAGCTTCTCACGGTGTACCAAAGGGCATACATTGCCTATCCCTCAAGTTAGCTGAAGAATATGCTGAAAATGCTGCTGCACGTTCTCGCTTGCCTTCACCCCAATATGTTTCCCACCTCATTGACCCTTCCTTCCATCATGTAGTTCTTTTAACGGACAATGTACTTGCTGCGTCTGTTGTAGTTTCCTCGACCATTAAAAGCTCAAGTATCCCAGAAAGATTGGTGTTTCATATAGTTACTGATAAGAAGACATACACTGCAATGCATGCATGGTTTGCTGTAAACTCTGTTAATTCGGCTGTCCTGGAAGTAAGAGGATTGCATCAGTATGATTGGTCTCATGAGGTGAATATCGGGATTAAGGAGATGATAGAGATTCATCGATTGATCTGTAGCCACAAGCTTGACAGCATGAAAAGGGAAAATATTCCAAACAAGTATGAACATGAAAAAGATTTGCAGCATCTACGGCCTAGCTGTACATCCCTCTTGAATCATCTGCGCATCTATATCCCCGAGGTAATAACTTAATTTAACATTGTTTTCACTGACAAAAGGATGATCTTCAGCATGGACATTCAATGAATAATTGATTTTTTTATATAATTTCATGGGTTCACAGCTTTTCCCAGACCTGAACAAGATTGTATTTTTGGACGATGATACTGTAGTACAGCATGATTTATCGTCTCTGTGGGAACTTGATCTCAACGGGAAAGTTGTTGGTGCAGCTTTTGACTCGAGCTGTGGAGATGACTGTTGCCCTGGAAGAAAGTACAAGCATTACTTTAATTTTACGAGTCCTATTATATCATCTAAGTTGGATTATGATCGTTGTGCATGGCTTTATGGAATGAATGTCTTTGATCTCCAGGCTTGGAGGAAGACTAGCATCACTGCAACTTACCATCACTGGCTTAAACTTGTAAGTATAGTTCAACCAGAATTAGTTAAATCAAAACTATAAACTGCATTGTTATTCGTTCTAAATGCCTATTTGTACATGATCTCATCAATAGTCGAGAAGTGCTTTATGCATAGCTGCTGCTGCAGAATATATCAAGTTGAGCATTCTTGCCTCTGATGCCCCAACATTTCAGTATTACACCCTAGCATGCTCCATTTTAGTCCCACCATATTAAGAAAGAGTTGTCATAGCTGGTCAGTGAGATGACAGTTCAGAAATAAATGATTGATACGCTCAGGCTTGTCTCCACATAGATAACATCTAGAGCACAACTGGAATCCTCTTTTGAGGAATTCTGCATAATGTTTCAAGTTGCGCATTTTGTGGCTATTATCATGTGAAATTACACGATTGTTAGCTTAAATCTTTTCAGACAGGTTTTCATGCTATTGGAAACATTTATCAATAAGGTGTTAGCTTTTCTTCTCAAACAAAAAAGGAACAATCGATCTAATGGAATTCTAGCGCTTTTTGTCGTTCTTATTTGTTTAAGCAGCTTCTTTAACAATATATATTCAGGATGTCCTGACATTGACCTCTCTTAATTCTATCTTACAGAACCTGAACTCTGGTTTCGAATTGTGGAATCCTGGAGCACTTCCGCCTTCTCTAATTGCTTTTGAGGGTCATGTGCACCGGATTGATCCTTCATGGCACATTGCTGGTTTAGGCTATCGATCCATTATGAATGTCACAGAATCTTTACTGGAAGATGGAGCAGTTGTACATTTCAGTGGACCAGCCAAGCCATGGCTTGAGATTGGGGCCCCTGAGATACGAAGCTTGTGGAGCCGCCATGTAAATATGTCAAATGAATTCATTAGGAAATGTGGAATCATGGAGTGAACGATTAAGGGGACAAAGTCTCACTCTCAACGTGAAATGTATCCCTGAATTTAGCCTCGATATATATTCTGAGTTGGAGGGAAGAAGGTACAGCCTTCAGTCTCCAATCAGACCACACAGTAGTCTCCCTGTATAGACGAGAAGCTAGCACGCCATATACTACTCAGACTAGATAATGTTTGACAACCTTCCAGATGCAATAGGTTTATATAGGTATAGGTATTGTAAAAGTATTTTTCCACGTACGTTTCCTTAAATATATATATATAACAATATCTTCGAAAACTCTATTCTTCTCTATATTGAGGCCATATGTAGCTTAATTTCATCTATGGTTATCAAAAATAATGACATCATGGGTAGATGATCGTCAACAACTCAAGATAGGAAATGCTTCTAACGAAGGTCAAGTGCAATCTGATATGGCTATTCCTTTTCAATATCTTGTATGCTTTTAGGAACTTATTCCGAAATTTCTACTGAATGTAGCTTATTTCTTCTTCTTCTTGTAGGATGAACTAAATCAATGCTCTAAAGATTTACAGAATTTGATTTGGGAAATGACATTCACTGACTTATATATCTGCTGTTTGTATAGCCTTCTAGTGAGTGAAACAACGCGTAATGAGACCTAGGAGCTGCTGAATAACCAATACAAACAGATCAAAGTTTATCCAAGATATTTCATAGCTTATATTTCAAACATATGCAACTTTACTTATTCCTACTACTTTTATAAAGTAACAAACACACACTGTAAAGTTTTCAAAAGCTTTAATAAGTATGTCAATTATTCACATAAACGTTTCAACATCATTCTTATTTTCTAAACATTATATACTTTGATATAAAGATAAATAAATTAACAAAATAGCTTGCTAAAGATTATTGTATAGTTCAATAGTATTTTATTTATAGAAGCCTGTAAAAGTATATAGAAGTAGTCATAATATAACAAACAAGATTTTTCATTCCTTAATTAACAGATGACTGAATAATATTGCTTGAAAATAAACAGTTTAAATCTCAATGGCAATAATTATGATTATGATTTACAACACTATAGGTTAAAAATTGTAGTACACATTTCTGAAGATGAAGAGCCTTGACCCCAAATTTCAGAAAACCTGCTCCATGATTATCAGCTGCAGAGATAACACCAGCCAGGATAAATATGGGGGAATAATCAGTTAAAGATTATTGAAGTAATTAAGCACTACTAAATATCACTATTCAGTAGTTATTTCCACGAATATTTTGATTGAATCAGTGAGAAAATAAAAAAACAGCAGTGTTTTCACAAGAAAAAATTAGGAAGTTTCCTAGTATTTCAGTGACAATCTGTTTCCCCACCATGAGTTTTCACAATGAACTGATTTGATGGGAAAATCATATTCTATAACACAAATTTTCAATTGATTCGCAATGAAAAAAGCCTTTATTTCTAGTACTGAAGTTACTTGTATCTTGCATACAAGTGCTCAACTTCAACATTGTTTCTAAAGTAAAAGCTAAGAGGATGGTATGGTGTTGGTTAGCTATACATGAGAGTTACAAGCTTCTCAATTTTTTGCAAACTTCATAGAACTTTCCACCATAGCTAGAGGCCGATCTAGAATTTTATGAGAGTGAAAGTGAAATTTCTCCCCAAAATTTGATTCAAAATCTATGGTCAAACGCTAGCTAAGGTAATGGATTTTGGATCACAATGTTCTACATAAGATTATTTATGTCTATTAATTGAATTTCTTAACACAAATACGAAATTCACGCTAATGTTATTGTGTTTTGGCAAGCCCTATCAGTTAATCTTCCCCTGACCATAGCCTTAGTTCTTCTTAGATTAGACAAAGTTTCTTGTCTTTCTTTAAGATTTTGACAATCTCTTTACAACACATATAAATGAAGATAAAAAATAAGAAAGTTTTGAGCATTGGACACAAAACGTTAAGACAATGGGTGGAGTGACTGAAAATATTTACAAGTAATATTTTGTTGTTGCACCTCTAAGACAAAAGAAGTTCCGCTCAGTCCGTCCGACAAGTCATCTACTTAGCAGTAGGTTCAGATCTAGACTGACTACTTCAAAGAACACTCATCTATAAACTGGTTATTGGTATAAAAAACGTAAAAAGATGTAATCAACATTTATTGAAAAAAGCAACCATAAAGATTTGGCACCAAAAGTGGTTAGCGGTGACTATTTTACAATTATTTTTTGGCTTGAGTTAGGTTAAAAATACAGAATGAATCACCGTCTTCAAATAAAGTATTTTCTAGTGTAGCGCCATGAATGATGCATAATATGTTGTTTACTGGGTTCTCATTCAATACATTTTAGATAAACTTTTAAACATATGATTTGAGCCAAAGTTATTAGATTCTATCAAATTCGTGGGCAAAGTTGTAGCTTTGACCCTGGTTTTGGTAAGAAGACCAAAAGCAATTCTATATACCTAAAATGAAGTTCCAGGTTCTTTGGACTATCAAAGCTACTATGGGATTAGTTTACCCCAGCTGTGATATAACAAAGCCTCCACAAGGTAGGTGCAAATTCATAACTAATTGAAGTTTTAGAGTAAATAGTCAAACTATTATTTTTTCGCGAGTTTCACATCTTAATTGTACTAAAAGGTAAAGATTCTTTTTTTTTCTACCCCTCCTTAGGAAGCTCCCACCCTGTTTTGCTCTCTTGATAACTCAACTTTCAACCTTGAGATTAGAAATAAGGGGTGTTCACACCTTAGAATTGAAAGTAAGGAATGTTTACCATCTGAACAACTCCTTCTTGTCGGGAGGTAAACGCTCACACCTCCTTCCATAACGAGTTTTTGTTTCATGGTATAAAATCACAATCCATACTTAAAACCTTAATAAGTCTTAGTAAAATTTATCACTCATGTGAGTCTAACTAATGATTATAAATAAGTTGCAAAATTATAATTAAGAAGAAGAGAAGCATACACAAGCTGGAGAGGAGTTTGGTCACCATCGTCGCGACGAGAGTAATGGGGATTTGGTTCCAGGAGATTTACAGGCAGGAAGTTATTACGAGCATCTTCATAATTTGGCTGATGATGGTATTGATCAGATCCTCCTCCTCCTCCTCCGCCGCCTCCAGGCATCAAGTTCATTTGCTCTTGTGCTCTCTCTACCTCTGCTATCTGCTACATATGTATCTTTCAAGGATTAATTTTCAAGTTAAAACAAGAATTACCTAATTGATCAAGGAGGCGTTTTATCATGAAATTTTTTCACTTTTTTCAGAGTTGAACTCTGAAAAAGCACGTTTCGTCATAGTTGAATTCCAGAATTTGAAAAACAACGAAAATGTGTTTTTACTATATTCACTCCAAATTACTCACAGAAAGTAGGAAACAACTTTAATTTGAATTCATGGTCAAACACAATTCCAAGTTTCAAATATCAGTTTCCACTTTAAAGACAAAAACTATTTTTTTTTTTAAAAATCACAACGTAACATGGTCAAACGTCCATACTAGTTGAGTCCTATCATAAGGAGTACGTATATAAAAGCATAGAGAAAAGAATAGGACCTTTGCTCGTAGATACATGTTGGCGTTCTGCAGCTCAATCTCCTGTCAAGTGATAAGATTAGTTCATGAAAATAAAATTTATAAAATTTGGATAAGTTAATTAATGATCTATTTATTTATCAGCTTAATTTATCTTGACTCGTCCAAATTACTCATCCAAACATTAGGTTGATTTAAGTATGCCGTCGTCTATATTCTGCATTTAAGGGTGTGGTTTTACTGGTCAATGAAGTGGATTTTGAGTTCATGATGTCTCACGTTCGAATACAGTCGAGGCAAAACTACTAGGTAACCTATTGCTAGTGAGAGGTAGCAGGTATTTTGTAAAATTAGTTAAGGTGCACGCAAACTGACCTGAACACCATGATTATATATAAAAAAAGTATGTAGTCCTTATGGACCCATTAGAAAACTTGTCAAAGTATGTAAATAAGGAAAGCACATAAATTAGTAGTTTTACCCTCTTTTGCATGAGCTCTATTTCTGAGAAAAGCAATTCATTCTGGAAAATGATAAAATAAATATGTTAGTTTTTTTGGTTGTAATAATAAGAAAACAGTGAAATCAGCTAACAAAAAGTTGAATTATTTACCTTTTTGGAACGGACTCTACCAATGGCCTTTTCAAGTTTCCCTTCCAAATTCTTGAGGTCCCTAGGGCTTAAACTGCTCAAAGCCTCTCCAACTATTTGCCTAAACAAAACAAAAAATCATAATTAGTCATCATCATTAATTATTACTACAACTTTTGTCACTATCAGAAAATCGCTAATTTTCAACGTTCCATTTTGTTAAATTTCATTGAAAATTAGCGATTTTCTGATAGTGCACAAATGGTTTATATCAGAGAAGTCCAATTTGGACTGACCTGTTATAAGTCTGTATATCTCGGATTTGTCGTCGCAGTTTGGATGCTTCTTGCTGGTAGTACTGAGGAATAAAAGTTGAGTCGATTTATTCATTTTTGTGATAATTATAAAATATCTAGTTCTCTATACAATTGGTACTAAAACAAAATGTAAGTATAACGGTTCAGGTCAACTATTAAAGTATTGTGTGTTTTTAGTTAAGGCTTTTGGATCTCACGATTTTGTCTAAGGTTTAAATGAAAAGGCGTCTCAACAGTTGAGTTTAGCGAATACCCTTTTGAGTTCAACAAATAGTAATTGTTTGTAGGTTGTAACACTCCCCTCCCCGTCCTCCAGAGACACAACGTCTTTGTTGAGGTTTGCCCCATCATAATACCAGGGAAGGTACAAACTTTATTATCTTTTTTAACATCTAAGCCCCCAACTTTCATTTATTGTCTGTTTTGACTCAACCTCGGCCTTGGCCTCTATCCCCATTAAGAAGGGAAGCCACGAGCCCACGACCTATTGTGTTGCATCTTTAAGTAGTTGCTTCTATTACTTGAATCTTGAGCTGGCCTTACACACTCAACAGAACCGTGAGGTCAAAAATCTTTGAAGTGGTCTAGAGGATATCAGGCCAAAACGGACAATATATTGATAGTGCTAAAATATTTTTGTTTACACTTGTACTTTGATGCACGAGAGGTGAAACCCTAGGTGGATGATTCCATTGAAAAATAAAAAAATTACATCAAAACATAGTAAGATATAAACAAGTTTACCTGAGTGTTAGCTTCAGAAACAGATCCAGTACTTGTGGAATCAGCATGATGTTTCTTGTACCTATCAATAGTTGCCCTAACACTGCACACACACAAATCACAAAACAAATCATTTATTAGATCACACAATGCTATGTGTTTTCCACCTGGAATGTGGAATTGAAATCCAAAAGACGGAGAAATTGATGATGATGATACAAACAAGAGCATACTTTTATTTATTTAATGCGGCCAAGTACATAGAAATTTCATTTGACAATACAATATGGCAGCGAGACTCAAACTTAAGACTCTCCCTGATACTATGTTTATTGAGAGAAAAAGTATGTATATATACTTTTATTTGCTTAATTATATTCTAAGAAAATGCTAGTGATCTTAATTTCCACAACTAAAATATGTCTTGTAAGACTAAACAACTAAACAAAATGTCTTGTCAAATCTTTTAGATGTAGAAACCTAGAATGTATGTTTCAGGATGAAGTGATGGTTTCTTTGTATGATAAGTTATGAAATGACTATTACAAATATAAACCTTTCAAAAAGTTACCGAGGTGGAGTGATAAGTATTGTTCCATCTTTAACCCAAGAGATCTTGGGTTCAAGACTCCTTGAGGGTACGAAGTCGCCTTTCTGGTCTTGGGTTCGAGTCCTCTAGGGTACAAAATCGTCTTTGTTAGGGAGGGTTTTACCTCCAATGTGGATTTTCCAGCGCAAATCCAAATTTAGTCGAGCTCCAATGTGGATACCCGGACACTGGGCGGAAAACAAATTAAAATAACCTTTCAAAAAGTTTGAATAGCCTGAGTGATTTTTTCAACTTTTTAATATTTGTTTAAAAGAATGTTATATTTCCATATATTTAAAACTATAAAATTCGAAAGAGTAATTTGACGGTTTGTACATTCCTTTTAAAGTCAAAATCAACAGTTTATTTCTTCACAGAAGTAGGGAGTAATTAGCTTTCTGCCTCAAGATTAATACTCCCTTCGTTCCATCAATTCATTTTTTGTGGCATCATTTCTTATTATGTCTGTCCCTAAAAAAATATTACTCCCTTACTAAATTAGAAACAATTAATTTTAAAATTCTTATTTCACTCCTAACAAAATAATTTACAACCACACAAATGTCGAATAAATGCTTTTAAACCACAATTTTTTCAAAAAAAAATCTTTTATTTTTCTTGAATATCATGTTAAGTCGGACGATGCCACATCAATCAAATGAGACAGAGGAGGAGTTTTGGAAATTGTGATTTGTGAGTCTTCTTTTATCCTCTGGGTTAAAAGGATGAACAAATAATCCTTTCTGCACTTACAGTAAGAGGAATTGAAGCTGCTGTAACCTTAATTTCGTCGAGCTAGTGATTGGTTGTTCCCTGCCACGTTGGCTCAAGATCCAACAACATGATTGGCTACAATGTTTCTTCATTTTACCCATTGCATAATACCCCAAGGAAAACCCTTTTATCCACCTCGAGATCTCTCCCCCAACATCCCAAAAATTTTACCTTTTCGTAATATTCCGTCTTTGCAATTTATTTGTCTGATTTTGATTTGTGATCTTAAACTAAATCAAAACGTTGTTTTATCTTATGATTTTAAACATATCATGTGGAAAGTTAAAATTAAAGACTTGTCAAAAGAAGGAAAGAAACATTCTTTAAGAAACAGATAAAAAAAAAAAAGCAAAACAGACAAATTGAAATGAAAGAAGTATATAATAGTAACCGAGTTCAAAATATGATTTTGGATGAATTTTTTTTTAATAGATATATTCAGGATTTGTGCAAGAGGTATTCGATTTTCATAAACCTGCTTATGCCCTAAATCCACCCTTGTAATGACGGAGTAAGAGATTTATATAAGATTTTTTTAAAAAAATTATAATAATGTCTAAAATCTAACCCTACCCTAAACTCCTAAAGGTAGGATTGGATCTACAATACAAATTACTGTAGGTGTTTGATAGCATTAGCCTAAATCATGTACTTATGTTAACATAGGTACATAATCCATTCTCTACTCAATAATAAAATGTTATATTATTCTAAAATTCAAAAACAAGTAACTTAAAAATTCTAGATCTATCTCCTTCCTAAAACATTCTTTGCCACTAAATTAGCATCTTCCTCGAAGTCAAGAGATTCAACAATTTATATATAGTTATAAGAAATTATTTTTAATCTATTTATACAGTACTTCCTCCGTCCCTTTTTATATGTCATCCCTTTTTATAAATAGCTAGACCACAATACTTGTCATTTTATAAAATTTATGCATAAATTACCATATTTTGCCTATTATACCCTTGATAGAGTAGTTAATTAATCTTGAAAATGTATTCATCATTTATTATAAAGTTGATTTAAGAAAAACATTAAATAAGGGTAAAGTTACATCATTTCTTAATGCAAGTGCAAAGTAAAAAAGTGACATATAAAAAGGGACGGAGGGAGTATAATTTTCGACAAAGAATTTCAATTGATCCCACTCACCCACTGTGTGTGTGATTGCAGGCAGTCAGCAGCCATTCTTCCCCATGTAAGAAAGGAAAGTGCAGTGACTCCTTTTCTTTACAGTACCCCCTCTCTACTCAAATTCACCAACAAATGGTGAAAAAATAGCATACCAAAAATTAATCAATAAGCTTTTAGTTTGACTAGGTCTTCATAAATGTAACTCCTTATGGTTACCATTTAATTTCTCGATCACTCAATTAATTATAATAATAATAATTATTATTATTATTATAATTATTTATTTTAGGAAAAATTGTATGAAATAACAAACTATTTTATAATAATAATAATAATTATTATTATTATTATAATTATTTATTTTAGGAAAAATTGTATGAAATAACAAACTATTAATTCAAATTAAATGCTATAGCCATAGTTTATTTTAATTGTAATTCGCAGCAAACATCCCTTTTTTTTTTCATCTGATTCGTTATACAATTAGCCATTTTCGGTATACAATTAGTCATTTTATACATTTCGGTATAAAATGTATAAAATGCGTTTGTGTTTGTATAAAGCGAGAAAAAAGTGTATATACAAATACAAATACATATATTTTCGTCCTATACACTTATAATTATATAAATACAGATCTTATTATACAAATTACAATGTATAAATGAATTTATACAAAACTGAATAATTTATATAAAATTGGATGTTTGTAGCAAATTATACAAATCAAAAGCTCCATAGCAAACATAAAATTTGCTATGGAGCGCAATTATGCAAACTATAACCATAACATACAAATATGATTTTTATGTTTGCTATATGTGAAAGTTGCTTTTTATTTTATACTTTGCATGTCTCTTGAAAAACAATGATTAATATAAGTATGTTTTCACAGTACTCATATTAATTGATGTATAGTCTTTAGTCTTGAGAAATAATTTTGAAGAATAGTAAGTAACTAATATTGAGGATAAAATAGGAAAATAAGAGTTATCGTAAGTAACTAATATTGAGGATAAAATAGGAAAATAAGAGTTATCTTTTCTTAGTAGGTTAAAAGTAAAAATCTACTTTTGGTACATTTGACATATCTTTAATTTAAAATCACAAGATTTAAAATGTTTTTTACTTTCTTAAACTCCGTAGCAAGTTTCAATAAGACAAACAAATTAAAATGGAGAAAGTATCTCAAAAAGTAACTTGATTTTTTGAAGGATATTGGAATAAAAAGGAGAGGTGATTTTTAAGATAATAATTATTAATTTAATGACTATTTGAAAAATCAACTCTTCCGATTTTAATTAACTAGTAAAATTTATCCCACTAGATTAGGTAATAAGCATTAGATTCAAGTCAAAGTTGACAAAGTTGAGCTAGAACACAAGAAATATGTAAGTAAGAAGGATATACCAAATACCTAAAGAATTTTAATTTTAATTTATGTGACACTATATCGTAATTGCGTGAAGTGTAGATTTCCAATTGAATTTTTTTTGACAAAATCCATTGAAAGTTGATTTGTTGGAAACCCGATGAAAATTTGATATTTTTGAACTGTCGAAAAAAAGAAATATATGACAAAATATTGTTGTTGTTTAGCTCAAAACTGAAAAATTTGTATGTGACGTGACCAAATATGCGTGTATAACTCCCTATTATATTATGTCTTACGCTCATAATCACATGAAACCCTAACCCCTATATTTCAACCCCACATTTCAAGAAATTATAAAAAATTATTTTAGAAATAAATAAATAATTTTTGACTACCATGAAATTGGAAGTTAAATAAATTCTATATCACGCCCTTTTAAATTTTAACTTTTGTCTATGATTTGTTTTATTTATTGAGGTTGTAATTAATTATTTGTATTTATTTAATATTTTCTTCATCCCATTTTAAATCGAGGTGTTACTGTTTGGAGAGAAACAATTTTTTTCTTTTAGTGTAATTTTCTCAAACTAATTTGTTAAATATTTTGATTATTTAATATGTTGATTTGTAGTATATTTTGTATATTTTTTCAAATATATACATTAATTCATAATTAAAAATAAATGTTTTAACTATTGTATTTTGAACCTCTTCGCGTAAATTGAGACAAAGGGGGATAATTTTTTAACAAATATATAAGGCTCAATTCAAATTAGTGAATTCGAACCCTTTCTTTATAAAAAAAATAATCTTATCATATGATGGCGAGACCTTTCCATATCACCAAAACAAAGAGAAGGGGAATATTTGTCCTTACCTCAATTACAAAGCAAGGAGGGATTAACGGAGATACAATTTTGCCTGTGGATTCGGCAGAATTTAGTAATTTTTTACTTAAAGTTTGTTTTTGTGTTTAAAATTTTAGTTTTATATATATATAATTAATTTAAATACTTTGTAAAATATTTTTAAAAAAATAAAATCAGAACCCATAAACACAATTCTATCTCTCTTATTGAAGGGGTATAATGGTAAAAACAAAGGCAGAATGAATTGCCTCTTTTTTTATCTCTCTCTAGAACTTCCACCCTTTTCGTTTCCTTGGTAATCATCGAAGAACTCACACTCTTAAGATTGAAAGTGAAGAGTGCTTACAATCCGAGCAACTCTCTCTAGTCAGAATGAAATTCTCTTGCTTGTAAAAATAACCCTAATTCAATTTTGACGAGCTGAAAAAGGTCCCTTTTTTACAGAGAATTTCAGTAACTCAATTGATTGAGTGAGTACCTGAACTTTCACCTTATTAGTGAGTGTTCGATCCCTTCGCTCCACCCAAAAAAAAAAAAAGTAACTCGACTCTTTTGGTGTACCTGAAACCCTAATCTGTAATCTGATAGGCTATTGCTTCTGTGATCTCTGAAATGACATGTTATATTAAGGAAGCATCAATTGGAAGAGTTGATGGAAAACAAATCAGAACTTGACAGCTTACAGACAAACAGAAAAAATTGGGAAGAGAGAGAAAAATTTACTAGTTGCAAAGATACCCAAACAAAATAGAGATAGAGAGAGAAGGGGAATAAATTTTGTAAGCTTAAGATTTTCTCTATCACTCTTAACCCTACTTGTAAATTTATCTTATAAAAATCTATATCTAGATAGTCGGACACACAAAACATTTTGTTTACTCAAAATTTTAGAAAGAATTGTACTCTAAAGAAGTTTAATATAAGAGAACCAGCATCAATAACTGATTTCACGACTCAAATCAACAGATTTATTTGTAAAATCAAAGGAAAGTGTGATGGTTTGAAGCTCATAAAGGAAAAGGAACAAAAAAATATAACGAAAATTAAGGATTAGACAAGCAAATCTTTGTGATGGAAGAAACTCAATCTTTTAACTAAACACCATAGTCACCTTCTGATGTCAAAAAAAAATTCACACTGACATAGATCAATCCATCTGAAAAAAATAAAAAATTCCTTGCTACGAGCTCCCATCTTTTTAGGCCTACTCGAACCTATAATCTTAGAATCGAAAACAGAGAGTGCTTACCATCTAAGCAACCCTCATTTAAAAAAATCCCAAATCAAAAAACACAGAAACAAAAGGCAAAGATCTGCTTTTAAGCTTTAAAAAAAGAATCACATTTCTTGTTCATTAGGGTTAAAAGCAGATCTTGTTGTAAAATTAAATAAACAAACCTGTTATTGGCATATTCATAGAGACGGCCGCGGCTGGAAAATACAATAAGTGAAACTTCAGCATCACAAAGAACAGAAAGTTCATAAGCTTTTTTCAATAACCCATTTCTACGTTTGCAGAACGTAACTTGTCGATTTGTCGTATTTTCGATCCTTTTAATCTCAATCTTCCCTCTACCGCCTCCACCTGCTCCTCCACCTGTTTTCCTCAACTGAGAAGACGACTCATCAACGAGTAATTCCTGATTATTAGGAAAAACCATCGTCTTCTATCTAAAAAGCTGAAAAAAGCAAAACAAATATCGCAATCTCGTTAGCTAAATTACACCCTCAATCAGGGAAATTATAGTCTAAGAAAAAATTAATAATATTTTTGTGTATGTGTTTGTAGCATCCAAAAGAAGCAAAACAACAATTTCTTTCCGACTATGTTTTCTGTTACTTGATTTATTAAAAAAAAAAATGGTGATATAGCAAAGATAGGGTAAAGAAAGAAAGAAAATCTACCTAGAGATTTTTTTTTATTTTTTTCTCTTCAAATTTGTTCCTATTTTGTATAGGTTTGAACAGGAGAGCTTGCAGAAAATGGAAGTGAGTTGAACAAGCAGAAGGGTAGTTATAGATAGGAAAAAATTGGACCGTCCAACTAAAATATACTACTTTTTGAGTGTATGTCTATACACTATTAAATTATTCTTCGTCTCAAATTAGTTGTCGTGATATTATAAAGGGTAAAATAGTTTAATATTTCTCTTAATTAATGTTTCTTAAGAGGAGTGTAAATGAGAATCAACAACAATATACTTAGTTACTACTAGAAAATCGTCATTTTTACACTAAATTTCTCATTGAAAAATATTCCATGATTATTTCCATAGATATTTTAATTGAATCAGTGAGAAAAGAAAAAATAGTAATCATTTCGTATGGAAATATTAAGAAGTTTTTCACTATTTCAGTGAAAATCTATTTTTCATCATGTATTTTCCTAGTAAAGCTAGTTTTGTGGGAAATCATGTTCTACATCACAAATTTCTTACTAATTTGTGGTAGAAAATTATTGGTTTCTAGTAGTAATTAGTGTAGTCTGTAGATGAGGTGCAGCGGATGGGGCTGCTCCTCCCTTAACCAGAGGTCTCGGATTTGAGCCCTAGGTATGAAAAAATTATTGGCAAGAAGTCAGTCCCCCGAAATGGGGCCTATGCGTCATGAATCCAAAATAATCGAGCTCCAATGTGGACACCGAATAGAAAACCAAAAAAAAGTCTATAGATCCACAAGTGAAATTTGAAAATGTAAAAAAAAATCTCGACAAATTATTTGAGACAGAGAGTATAATTTTTATTTTTTATTTTTTATGGAGGTGTAGGTAAGTGCTACTCAAGGGAAGTAGCAAAAAGGGGGTGTAAAATTTTAGGTGTATGGTTTGATCAAACTCCATTTAGTTATGCATTTTTTCTAAAAGTATGGGGAAAAGGGACAATGAGAGTCTCTTTTGAAAAGTGACAACTAATGGAAATTGAGTAAGATTGTTGTAAGTGCAGTCAACCTTCAGTTTAAATAGAGTAGAGAAATACAAAACTAGCAAAACCCTTTTTATGTATAATTTTTTTTTACTTTCAATTTTGCAGCTGTAGAGCCTATTCAAGCTGTTGTAGTCATTTTTGAGTTTTATTTTAAATCCTTTTGAAAAATAAAATGGAGTTAGGAGAAGGGATTACGAGATGAGAATTGAATTCTAATAAATAACGTGAAAGTTGAGGTGGTCAACCAACTAACCGACTAAGATTTCTCTATTTTTGAGTTACTTGATTCTAAATTAAGAATTTGTACATGATAAATGAGCTTTTTCAGATAAACCATGTTTGAACTAAAGTTATTGTGTTCTACCGATCGAACCCCCATCAGAGGCGTTGATCCAAAATTTAATGTTTTTTGGGTTCACAATAAAAATATTTTAATACACATATAAGGTATGAACAAAAGCTATTTGGTTCACATGAACACGTAGTTAAGACATTGAATCCACCACTGACCCCCACCTTCTACTCTACCTCCGTCGTTAATCTCCGGGTCAGAGACTATTAACTATTGCTCAGACTTTTCAAAATTGCGACTAAATGCATATTCGACCATCCAATAGTACTAATACATTATTAGAGGATCTGACACGTGTATCCCATAGTTTATTTCAGAAAGTCTGAGCGAGATAGGCATGAGATGATCAAACGAGATCTCTCCCTACTCTTTATTAGCGGTCTTGTGCGACAAACCTTTTGGTAATTGAATATTCTACTCATAGTGTAAATCCTGATTAATCAAATTCAGTTGATTTCAAATATCAGATAGTCAAATCGAGAAAGAAAGAAAAAAAGTCTCCCCATACCTAAAAGTACTTCTCTCTCTTAAATTATTAGATTTTCTTTCCTTCCATGATCTGTTGAAGTTGTGATTCATC
Organism: Solanum etuberosum; assembly: GCA_029582245.1. Classification (NCBI taxonomy): domain Eukaryota; kingdom Viridiplantae; phylum Streptophyta; class Magnoliopsida; order Solanales; family Solanaceae; genus Solanum; species Solanum etuberosum. The sequence continues at coordinate 23,885 of JAJONR010004448.1, forward strand.
GGAACAAGACTCCCATGTGATGTCCTATTCACCATCACCCATTACTCAATTCTTTTATGGTAAAGGGTAGGGGAAACCTCATGATACACTTTGCTATATTTGGTTACTATCTATCACTCTAGGGCCATATGTTGTGTGAGACTTTTTCATCTTGTGTAGCCAAAATTTACTCCCCACTAACTACATGAAATTAACAAATTCCAATTAAAATACAAGACAATTTTAATTAAAAATTTAAATCCCTCCTTGTAGTGGGGGTTTAATTAGGTTGTGACTTGTGACCCCTACCTGTAATTAGTACCAAATTCTTTTGTTTAGGGTTTACTTAGTTAGAAGAAAAAGTTACACTAGCTAGCTAACTGAGCCCTTTTCACAAGGTAGAAAATTTATTTGCCTCCGATATTTCTAATAAATCAATATAATAGATAAAAGATAGTATTTGTATATGGACTTTCTTTTATTATATCACTTAACTATAGTAGGTTAATATAATTAGTGTAAACGTTGAGTACATATAAGAATTTGCTCCTTGTCAAAAGCTACCTCTTCTCTATATTAAAAATCACACTTTTTTTTCTGAGGAATTAAGATTTCTTGGGCAACTACAAAATAAATAGAAGAAAAATGAGCCTTTTCCGATCTGTTATACGTATAAATGAAGATTTCTAGTAAAAATGTCATAATTTTATTTATTTATTTGTAAAAAGCCTACAGAACAACTATTTTATTTTTACTATGCCTAAATAGTAGCTCCTTTTTATTGCTACCAATTTTGGATTCAGTAAAATGAAGGAAGTTTGTGTAACATCTTCAATTAGACAAACTTGGAGCATATATATATATAACAATTTTCGTCTAAGATTTTACTTAAAAGAAACAAAATATGTGGTATAAGAAATTAGGGTTACATGTTTTCAGGTAGATGGTGGCATTAAATTATTTGGGTTGCATTTATTCTAGTGGATACCAATCTATGTCAAGGTCACTTTCTCTAATTAAAGGACATATCACACACATCGACCAACTTCAGGTATACTCTATTTGTAAGTGGTATGATTGAACTCCAATGTCCGGTCTATAACAAAACTTATCAGATAACTCTATCAATCAAGACTAGGACAGATCGGAAGAATCACCTAATTGTATATTTATTTATTATGACAAGGGAAACCCGCAGCCGCTACCCTTTGGCTGCGTGCAGGGTAAAAACCCCGCTCCTATGCAATTGCTCGCAAACCACATAGTAGAGGTAACCCGCACTAGGCAAGCCCAGTGCGACGAGCTCGACCCAGAAGGCAAACCCCTTGCTTTCACTGGCAAGGGGTTTCGAACTTGAGACCTCCAACATGAAAGTCCCAAGCCCACCTAATATTTTTTGTCTCTACTGAATTTTGAACCTAAGACGTTGGGGTTCTCAGTCACTTCATTGACCACTAAGCCACACTATTGAGTGCGAATGGTTGAAATTTCTTAGTCCTTAATTAAAGATATTGAATTTAAGATTCTATAAATGGAAAAGAAATCGTATTGGGACCATAATATGAAAATCCAAATATAATTGAACTACAATATAAATATCGAACACTAGATCAGAAAACAAAAAAGTTATTGAACTACCAACCACATCGATCCCTGAAGTATGTATTTTTTTCTTTTTTATTTTATAAGAATAACGAAAGGCCTTAATTATTTAATTTCATACTACCTCCGTCCACCTTTAATTGTCATAGTTTCCCTTTTTAGAGTCAAATTATAAAAAAAATTGACTAATATTTTACGATGTATCTTTTCATCACATTGATATACAAAAAATTGCAATTTATAGTACTTTTCATATAGTTTTTGAATATCTAAATTTTTTTGTTTAAAATATCGAATTAATGTAATCTAATTTAACTTTAAAAATTAGTCAAATTAACTTTCGAAAAGTGTAACATGATAAATAAAAGTCAACGGAGGGAGTAATAATAAAGGGACAATCGAAACAATGGTGAAAAAAAAGAAGCATAGTCATACCTGTTCAATTTCGCATACTTTGATCCTTTTCACGTATATATTTGTGCTAAACTACTAACAACGGATATTTAAACTTAACTTCACATAATTTAAAAACTTAATTTCAATTTAGAAGAAAAACGTTCGAAGTTGAAGAAGAATGATGTCCAGATTTTTTTTTTCTTTTGGATATAATGAGCTTAAAGAATAGTGGACCCCATAATTCACTTTATATATATTATTTAGTATAATTTTATTGGGTCATATTAATTTTAAATTATATTTTCTCTTTCTTCCTAACTTTTGGAGCTTTAAAGTTAAAGAATAGGCTCACTATATCCAAGTGCCAAAAAATTAGTGAAACCTCACACAACTTTTGTTTGTTGTGCCTCTACCATAGTAAAACTTTTCTACACATGACGATCTCCACAACAAAAACTATGAAAGCAAACGGTCGAGTTAAATAAATTATTAAAATTATTTTTTTTCTTTATTTTAATTATACATTATGATATATTAAAAAAAATATCTTTTCAAAAATATTTTAATAAATTTTCTCATAGAATAATTTGAACTCCATATTAGCCTAACTTTTAGATGAGATGAAATGAGTTGAGCTAAAATGAGCTTAACCAATAAATGAGATAATTAAATTGCACGAATCATATTTTTAAGGACTAATTTTACCATTCTTAAATATGATATTATCCAAAGCGTAAGAATGGTTTTCCATAAAAATTAATCGATAAACACTAAATGCTAAAAAATATAGCTATAGAATGGACAATGCATAATAAATTAAAAACGAGTTATTTTTAATCGATTAATCCAAACAGACTCTTAATGAAATCAATTATAGTATCATATGCTTTAAACAAGTTAATATTATTAACAAACAATTATTTTTTTCTTCCCTTCACTTCTCCTTGATTGCAACAGAATCATTGTGTAACTTGAATCTTAACAAACTTGATCTGCAAAAATATTATTAACAAACAATTATTTTTGTTGGAACTTAAGTTTAGGTTCAGTTCCATTTTGCAGCTATGATTTTGGAGGCAAAGACTATCCACCTCCTTGTATATGTTTGGTGCTGAATTTTTTAGATTAATACAACACCCTGTCTCTACTGGAAAATTGAATTTTAAAATAAAATAAAACTGTTTAACCGAAGTCTGGGCTAATATTCAACTAATAGATTGTAATTACAAATTAAGGTTATGTTCTTGATTGGTAAACTTGTTCACATCCCAAAACAAAATTTATGTTCCATGGATTTGAAAATATGGAGATGGTTTCTACACACATCGTGTGGGAATTAGGTATTGCATTGAATTCTTTGCACCTCTCACTGTCACACGTTGAATGCACATATATAAAATATCTTTAAAACATGTGTATATTACTTATAAATTCGATAGAATCTAATAGTTTTAGTTCAAATTTCACACTTATAATAATAAGAAATACTACATTATTATGCATGAAATAGAAATTTAAAATCGAATTAGTACTAATTACTACGATATCGTTATTTTAAAATTTAGAACTTATAAAATTCAACTTGTGGATCCTTTGTGTTGTCCTAACTCCTAATTAAGGGGTAGCATATTGATATGGTATTTGAAGCTCGATAAATTTTAAAAAAAATTAGTCATACAAAATTAATTATGTGTGGTTCAATAATTATAATTTCAATTTCGGTAGTTTGTGTTATGATTTATATGTATTTATATAATACAAAATATGACTTCAACATTTCAAAAAATATATCAATTACATTATATTAATACCTTACACATGTAGAAATTAAATATATATTCACTTAATAAATTACCTAAACATTTTAATAACGGTAGAATAGTTAAGGTTCTAAAGTCTAAATATTTAGTTTTGTACTAATCCTAGGCAATAGGTTGTATAATAATATATATGAACTATTTATAAAATTATATACTTTGATACCATTTCCAGTATTTTGATATTTATTTATAAACATTGAAGACCGCACCAAATATCAAAAGAAAATGTATATCATATATGATATATCATATCATAATACCAAAATTATGATATCAAAAATTTTAATTTGATATGATATCTACTGTATCATGTCCACTCGTAATGAACACATCATGTGCCCGCACCTTTCAAATGAACATTATGGCTGCTCCTAAGTAATAACATGTGTTGTACTTGCTCTTTCCTAATCTTCTTTCGAATATGAAGAATTATTAATTAAAACAATCAATATCCTAATTAATTCTTGGTTCAATAGTCAAAAAGTTATAAATAAATAAACTATATGTAGAAAAATTAGATTATATAATTAATTCAACAAGAAAAATGCTTTCAATTTCTTCCTGGTTATCCTTAATATTCGTAAATCATTCAAATGGAAATTATTATTTCTGAAACAACATCATGAAAGTCATTTTAATTAATAGTATTATAGAATTTCAAAGAAATAATAAAACAAAATCAGTCGCAACTAAGAAGGGCCCTCATAGAGTGGAGACAAAAATTATTAGCTTATTCTTCCAATCTATTTAAGCCAACGCAACTATGAACAGAATTATTCAATATCTATATCCCGACAAATACGGCATTTTATAAGAACAATTTCCCAAAATTTATTGCGAGCATCATGCTTTGTTTGATCTCTCTCTTCTCTTTTTTCCGTCTCTTTAGACTTGTTGACAATGATACTTCAAACAATTAATATGAAAAATTGTTTGATTTAGAGGAGCGTAAACACATTTTCTAAGAATATTGGTTGAACTTTCGTGTTTCCAAACAATTGAAAGAATAATAGTACTAATAACATTATCTTCCGGAATCAACTAAGCCACCAAAGGTAGCATTCAAGAAATTTGCAATTTTATTATGCTTTGTCATTAATAAAAATTTATTGAATCCATGAAATTGAAATATCAAAATGTATCTGTCAAAATCCAAAATGAACTTAACTAGGATGTATATCACGACAAAAATTAAGAAATCCAATACTCAATTAAGCACATCAAGAAATTAATTTCTCATCAAATTCATTTTCTAAACTCATGAGAAAATAAATGAATTAATTGCTACTATGTCACTAATTAGATGCAAATTGAAATTTGCATTCAGTTTACCTTATTCTTAAATGAATAATAGAAAGTTTTTAATTGAACAATATTTTTATAAAAAAAATAACATAAAAAGTTTTAGTAGACATGGTCATCGATTTTTAGAATTTGAATTTGTGTTTTGTATATGTATTTTATTTGGAAAAAAAATTGAAATTTTGTGAGTGAAAAATCCCAAAATTCAAAAACTAGCTAGTCTGAGCCAGTTATTGAAAATTTGAAAACATTTGAAGATCATATTGTCAAAATTTAATCAAATTTCATGTATAAATAGATATTTGAAGATAAATTTTAAAAATTTATGGTCAGACCTAGCCAAATATTTTCCACTTTGTATGGAATTTTTTAGGTCGGAGTTGACGATGAAATTATATTTGGTTATAGTTTTTGCGAAGACTATTGGAGATAATATAATGTTAATGTACTTTTAAAATTTGAAATGCCACTTCAAAACTGAAATCTAAGTTGGAAAACAAGTGACGAGTTGTTTTTGAAATTTGAAATATAACTTTAAGTTGGATTTAATATTTTTATGGTCAAACACTGACTTTTATATATAAGTATAAAAAATTGCTGTAAAAAAAAGTGAATAAGTTTTAGGTTTTGGTACAAAACTTTCTGAAATTTTAAAATCATTTTTGGAATAATTTTTAGGTTTTGGTTAATCCCATTTTGAAAATCTTGTGAGAATGTCTGTTTGTCTATATAAACTTAATTAATAGGAAAATCTAGCAATTAATCATCAATTTGGAATTCAAATATTTTTCTTAAACGAGCTTTAACCTTCTTTTTTTACTTTATGAGTTTCTTAATAAGTTGACATACTGAAGCTAATTAGCATAAGCAAATATTCTTGCAACTAATTAACATGGCCCAGGAGGTTTTATCACAAGAATGATGATTAATGCTTGTGGTCCTCTCATTATTAGCTTGATTAGAGAAATTCATTAATTTGACAACAACTTACAACTTCTCGTCCCAAAATATTTGTCAACTTTCTCTTCTACAGTAGTGACAATGACAGTGATAGTGATAGTGACGAAAATAGAAATCCTGATAAGGATATTTAAAATTTAATCTATATTTATAAAAAATAACATTTGTCTAATATACATAGTTTTATATTTTTATTTCTTTGCCTTAGAAGACTTCTTAGTTTTTTCTTGTGGCCTTAAAACATAAATGGCTTATTATCAAGTAAAGTGAAATTTCTTCAGGGAAGAAAATCAGGTAGCAGATAGCTTGGCAAAGGAAGGGGCACGGTTGACTCTTGTTTTTGGGCAGTTCCTCCCTTGTTTGTCGAAAGGAAACTGAAAGCAGATAAAGAAGGAATTCTTTTTGTTAGGCAAAAAATGTCATCTACTAATTATTGTAATACATATTATGTAATATCTCCAATCCCCACGCCCCAAAATAGTACCAGCAGCAAGCTGCCTCTACCTTGTATTGATGCATATGAACATATAATATAATATCTCCTTTTCTACCAAAAAAAAAATAGTAGAGTGAAATTTAAGTGTATTTGGTACAAATAAAAAATAAAAAATTCCATTCTCAAAAAAATAATTGACATTCTTACTTTTTTTTTCTTTCAATACGTAAGTAAAGATATTTTTATAAAATTTGGAGAAATACTATGAGAGGCGAGGTGGAGGAGTCTTGGCCTGGTGTGAGTGGTGAGGATGGGGGCCAAAGGGTAAGGGTGAAGATGAAATGTGTAGGAAGATAGGAAAGACACCGTTAAATTAATGTGGAATGTCATTTATCGAACTTATTTTTTTTACTTTTAAAGTCATTTTTCTCATTTTTAAGGACTTATTTTTCTAGAAAAAATATTTCTAAATTATTTTGATCCCGATTAGAATTTCATACCTAATTTACTTGCTTTATTCCATTATCGCAAGGACTACAATAAAACTACATCAATTAAATTGATTAGTTACAACAACTTATCAAGTTGATTAGTTAGAAAGTTAGTTACGAATATCCTAAGGATCATGTATTCAGTCACTTTCTCAGTCTCAATACAATGAATTTTCTTCTCTCTTTTCATGCTCAAACTCTCTCAATTTACGTTCATGGTATCAAAGCTTCATGCTTTACGGTGAGTATTGCTGAAGCTGGTGATCTTAGAATCAGAGAATCTTTGAATAGATTCACATATTCATGTTTTCTGTTCTTCTGTGTTGAAAGAGATTTGCAGATCAGAGCTTGATTCGAAGCCAGAATCTGCATTCAGTCTCAGCTTGATTTTGTACCAAATTTCAGATTTATGATGGAGAATGAAGGTGTTCTTGCAGCTGGATCACAAAACAGTTCACTAGGAGGTGTTTCTCAAAGTATCATTGCTATGCAAGGTTAAGGTATTGATTATAATCATCCCTTATTTCTAGGTCCTACTGATGTCAGTGGACTGAGTCTTATCTCATTTCAATTGCTTGGAATAGAAACCTATACCTTATGGAGTCGATCTATCAGATTGGCCTTATTAGGAAGAAATAAAATTGGATTAATTGATGGTTCTGCTGGGAAGGAAGTGTTTGGTGAGGAACTGTGGGGGCAATGGGAAAGAGTAAATGCTGTGGTGCTGTCATGGTTGATGAATTCTGTGTCTAAGAGTTTATTAAATGGAATTAACTTTGCTTCTAGTGCACTAAATGTCTGGGTTGATCTAAAAGAAAGGTTTGATAGAGTGGATGGATCTAGGACCTACAGTTTACATAAGGATATTGCCTCACTACAATAGGGAACTGTCTCTGTGTCTGAGTACTATACATGACTCAAAACTTTGTGGGATGAGTTTGAAGTGTTAGTACCTACTCCTTGTTGTAACTGTGAAAAATCAATAGGTTTTGTAGCTCATATGAACAGACAGAAATTGTATCAATTTTTGATGGGCTTAAATGACTCCTATCATCAAGCAAGGAGTCAAATCCTTATGATGGATCCACTACCAACCATTAACTGTGCCTATGCTATGATAGTTGGAGATGAAAGTCAAAAGGTTGTTGTTACTAGAACTAATAGTATGGGGATGACTTATGTTGGTATGGATTCTTCAATTGCTATGTATTCTAAGGCTGGTGGAAGTTCAGGGGTGAGCCAGAGATTTAAGAAAAAATCTTTTCTAGTGTGTGATTTCCGCAAGTGCAAAGGTCATAGCAAAGAGTTTTATTACAAAGTTGTAGGTTATCCTCCAGATTTCAAGTCTAAAAGGAATGTTCAAGGGACTTTTCCTTCACATACCGGTAGTTTCTCATTCCAACAGTCATCAGTACATGCTAACTTCACTAATGACAGAGATATCAGCTTTCCTCCACAAGTTTGGGGGAAGTTATTGGATCAACAACATCTTAATCCTAATGAAGTAATTCACAAAGCTCCCATCAACATTCAATCAGTGAGTCAGGCTGAAAGATGTTAAGCAATTTCTGCAGGGCTGCACATTTACTAAAGATCAGTATGATCACATACTCAAAATGTTCCAAAAGGAGGCAGGTTCCTCATCTACTTCAGTGTGCAAAACTGCAAACACTACATGTAAGGCCTCCTTTGTTTCTGAAAATAGTCAGGTCTGGATTATAGACACTGGTGCAACCAATCATATGGTCTCTAGTTTGAATATGTTGGTTAGTAACTCAGTTTCTAAACTTGAAAAGCCTAAACCAGTTTATCTTCCAAATGGTGGTACTACTCAAGTGTCACATGTTGGTTCTAGTGCATTGTCAACTAGAAGTGTGGTTACAAATGTCTTACGTTATTAATAGTTATAAGTCATATTTTAATTGTTTAAATAAAATTTATCGAACATCGATATTTGATCTTTCTACCATAAAATTAGGAAAAATTACGTAAATATACAACTTATTTTGTCATATTATCTAAAATTTCCTACCATTTGAAAAAAATTACGAAAATTTCTACTCTCTCCTATTCTCGAATACATCATTTTTACGCGATGTATCGAGACATGTGTGTCTTGTATCAACAAAGGTTATATATCGGGACGCGATGTATTGAGACATTGAGTGATGTATCAGAACATGTGTGTCTTGTATCAACAAAGGTAATGTATCGGGACGCGATGTATCAGACGTTGAGTGATGTATCCGAAATCAAGACGTGATGTATCGAGACGTTGAGTGATATATTTGAAATCGGACCGCAATATATCAGAACGTTGAGTGATGTATTCGAAATAGAAATGCGATGTATTGTAACGTTGATTGGTGTATTCAAAATGAAGACGCAATGTATCTGCAATTCTCAAAGTTTAAGAGATTTTTATAATTTGAAAATAAAATAAAAATATAATGTAATTAACTCTATAAAATTCGCCTAAAATATACACAAAATTAAGTGCCGACACGTTGCTTTTTCCATAGTGGCATTAATCTCTTTGTATTTTGGTCATCAAATAATTCCTGAGATTGATGTTGGCATCATGTGTTTTCAGAGGTGGCCCCCCCATCTTGCTTGGGAATATATGTCCAATAATACTACATTGTGGGCCCTCCTAACAATAATGATGCATGAACGGTTTATTATCTCTTCGTGTCATGGGATGAATAAGATTTTCTTATCGCTAATATTAAATTAAATTATTAAAATTTCTAAACAAATATCGAAGATTAAAGGATAACAAACAAAAGCTCTTAAAAGAGTGTATTTCATCAACTCTTTTACTCTGATCAATATTTTGATCTAATGGTTTAGTTAAAATCATATTTTCTTTGTTTCAATTTGTTCGATATACTTTTTTTAATCTATTTTTAAAAAATGACTCTTTCACGTTTTAATAACTTTTTACTTTTAACTTACCACATGACATGTTTAAAACCACAAAATTGAAGGACATTTAGATACATTTGAATATTTTTACTTTAAGATCATAAGATTCAGTTTTCTTTATTTTTCTTAAATTCCGTGTCAAGTCAAAATAAGTCAAGCAAATTAAAACAGATGGAATATATGCATTTTCATTAGGGAAAATTACGCGGATAAACAAACATATATTAGTTAATTAACTAACATAACTATAGTTTGAATTAATTACGGCTCGCAGCTTACTTTTAGTTGTAATTTCGTCGCTTATACATATTCAAATACAAATATATATATATATATATATATATATATATATAATAGATATGCAAATACAATTAGTCTCTCTCCACTCTTTGCCCTCTCTCTCTCTTGCCTCTCTTCTCCCTCTCCCAATCTCGCTCGCCAGATATACAAATACATATGTATACCAGTTACATATATACAATTATATGACATATATACATATACAGTTCGCCTCTCTCCACTCTCTGCCCTCTCTCGCTCGCCTCTCTCCTACCTCTTTCAATCTCGCTCTCCAGATATACAAATACATATGTATACCCGTTACATATATACAATTATTTGACAGATATACATATACAATTCGGTTCTCTCCACTCTCTGCCCTCTCTCGCTCGCCTCTCTCCTTCTTCTAACATGTAGCTACGAATCGTAATTAGCAAACTATAGCTATGGAGCATAATTAAGTTACTTTTGAGTGGCTGTATGCGAAAATTCCCCTTTTTCATTATCATTTTCTTTTTCTTGTTTTTTGGTCTCCATCAGACCCAAGGGAAAGAAAAGCCCAATTTAGAAAGCCCAGTATGTATACCAAACTGCTACCACCACCCCACCTCTACTTGGGCCCAAGTATGAAAGGGGAAATTAGAGTTATATATACTCCAACAATTTAATAATGATCCTAAAATTCTTTCATATTTTCGATCAGATGAATAAGAAATTTTATACTATGCCAACAAAACTTATAATAGTGAATAATTTCGGTCTTTATTTTTATATATATATAAATTTTAATCAGTGTATTGTATATAATCAATGTACATTTTGTATACTATTATACATCATATATACATATCGTCGATGGTTAATGAAATTTTCATCAGCTAAAGGGATAAAATGTCAAGATCTCGATGAACAAATAAAAATAATCAGATTCAGAAGTGATTTTTGATCGATATGTTTCAAACACTGAACCACCAAACCAATTATAGTTGTCAACTTGTCATTCATTTTATCCATTCTCATTAAACAACTGCGAGGCCGAAGCAGTTTTTTTACTGCAAATTTAGAAGTCATTTTCTTTCACTCCTATAATTGGGTGGTCATTTAAGTTATAATTAAAAACGAAAGTTATATTAATCTATCTAATTATATATACCAATAATAAAATGACTATCTCTTACCCATTATCTCATAAAATACTATAACATGAAAAATGCCAACTTAAATAGTTCCTAATAGCAGTGAGGGAAAGTTTTGGAACAATGATAAAATTATCGAGCTTTTCATTAAGATAATAATAAGTTGAAATTAAATATAAAAAGGGCCAGGAAGGGTTTACTCATTGATGGATGCAATTGCAGAAATAGAAACAAAAAGTTATCTTAATGGGAGAAAACAACATGTAGTATGAAGGAGCTAACTAGCTAGACTCAGAGGCGGAGCTAACAATCTGTCTATGGATTTGACAGAACTCAGTAACTTTAGCCTAGATTTTGTATTTGTGTGACTTATTTAATATGTTAAAATAATTTATTCAGAACCGAGTAAGTTATCCTTTTTAGAATTCAGAACCTATAAATTCAAAGTTCTAGTTCTACCTCTGACTTAACTTGCCTCAAAGAGTTAAATGATTATTCTTTAACTGTCAAATTTGGCCATAATACTCTTTCAGTCTCTAATTACTTGTCCACTTTAGAATTGACACAACTATTAAGAAAACAATGATTGATATAGTGAGTTTACCATTTTACTCCTATTAATTATAAAGTGGATGAATTAAAAATTTAAGATTTTCAAGAAGTTCTAAATTTTTCAAAATTAATTAATTGACGATATAATACGTAAAAAAAATTCATTTCTTGAAATGTCGAAATGAATAAATAAAAAGAAACAAGTAAAAAAAGAAAATTAGACAAATAATTAGAAACAGAGGAAATATGATACAAGAAAAAGAGGCACAGTGAGACAAGGAAGTTAGAAGGAAAATGATAGCACATAGTGCTTATATTTGTATGTCTTTAATGTACTACTTATAATAAGTTCATAACGTTGTCTTTTGTTCAATTTCCTAACTTTAGTACAACACTCACTACATCTTATTTTCTTACTCCTAGCATCAAGAAACACACCGTAAAAACGAATTCAAAATTTAAACTTATTCATTCAATATTTAAGGTTTGTAACATTAAATTCATTGCGCACACTGTAAAATATGAGTTCAGATCAGATATTTATTGAAATATCAGTAAGTTTTCAGGGCACTTATATATATATATAGTTTGCGTTTGAAAGTATTGATTTTGATGTATTCGGTACCAAAGGGTATTGAAATTTACTTTGACAGTAATTTTTTAATTTTATTTAGGTAATTAAACAATCTATAGAAACACAAAATCGATCTGCAAACTTCATTCGTGTATGTTCTCCAATGACCTTTTATTTTTTATCATCTACTACTTTTTTATCTTTTCTATCCATTAAGGGTAGCTTAAATAGACGGTTTTTTCATCGTAAATCAATAAAATAAAAAAATTAGTTTTTCATTAGATATTCGGTATCCACAAAGTCACATATTGATGGTAGGGGTGTACATGGTCGGGTTGGTTCGGGTTTTTCAAATATCAAATCAAATTATTTGTGTCGGATTTTTGAATTTATAAACCAAATCGATAAAACTCGAATTTTTCAACTTCGGGTTTTTTCGAATTTTTTCGGATTTTCGGGTTTTTCCGGTAAAGTATTCATACAAACATATAATTTACTTGTACTTCAAATATTTCTTTATTCCTACCAAAGTACAACTAACTAAGGTGTTTCTTAAGAAAATAACACAAAATATGATATGATTAATGACACTAATCCTACAAAAAAAATTAAATCTCGTAAAACAAATATTGCAAATTAACAAGTCATAATGAAAATGATCATAATTTAAAAGTACTAAATCGTGCTAAAATAAGTTTAATAAGTATTAGTTACATGACTAAATATTAAAGGAAATTAAAATTAGATTATGTATTTTAATTGTCTAAACCAATGTAAAACTAAAGAACAAATATTCAATATTATTGTCATTCTTAGTGTTGAATTGATTTTCTTTTTGCATTAGTATTGTTTTGATTTTGATTTAAGCTTTATTAAATTACCAACATCCGTGGACTATAATCTTTATTAAACCAGTCAAAATTCTAAGTTTCAAACTTGAAATAATATATTTAAAGATAAAAACTATGAAAAAGTATAAGAAATATATAAAAATTATATCAAAGTAAATATTTTTGTGTATAAAATAAAATTTTAAAATTATATATATAATGTCGGGTTGGTTTGGTCTCGAGTTGGATTTTTTTAGTTTAAACCAAACCAACCCAAATATAGTCGGGTTTTTTTTTTTTCAATACCAAACCACTAGTCGGGTTTTATTTTTCGGTTTGACTCGATTTGCGGTTTGGTTCAGTTTTGTACACCCCTAATTGAGGGGTAAAACGCTCCCTAATAAGCGCGACTCTATAATCAAAGAGACTCGAATCAAGACCTCTAATTAAGGATGAAGAAATTTAGAAATATATTTTTAATAAGAAGCTTTTTAATTTTTCTTATGAAAACACTACTATTTTTTTCTTTTCTCACTAATTTAAATTTATGAAAATAGCTACTGAATTTTTTCCTTAGAAAATTTCAATGAAAAAATAGTAAATAATTGGTAAAGTAATCAATTTTTTTCTCATCCGATATTTGGTATTCATATTAAAATTCGACTAAACACGACCTTTGTCCTAACAAAAGTAATTCCATATATAAAAAGACTCAAATATAAAATCTCTACTGAAGAATAAAAAATTACTTACCACTTCACCATAATTCTTAAGTTATCTGGTTTTAGTTCCTTGTTTTCTCTTCCATGCTCTGATGATCACTTTACACAGAAGAAAGAGACTAGATTCTACTTTCTGTAACACTGCAGATATTCACGTGAATGACCCCTTGGTTGGTTCAATCATCCCCAATTACTATTTTCTTACTTTTTAACTCATTTTACTACTCCCTTCGTTTGAATTTATGTGACATTTTTTGGATTTTAAGATTCAAACAAATCTATTTTTAACTGTAAATTTTTCATAGATCTTTTAATCATTTTGAATTATCAATTATTGTGACGTGTAGTACGTTTTACGTAGGTTACAAATATATGAATTTAATTTCAAAAAATTGAAGATACCAACCATGCGCAAATTACCGATCAAACTTAAACTGTTTGACTATCGAAAAATGAAAATTGTCACATAAATTGAGACAGAGAGTACATTATTTTTAGGTGAAACTAAAATTTTTAAATTTTTAAATTTTAAAAAATGTAAGTTACTATTAAATTCTATAAATTATTTATATTATATATTAAGTGATTTTTTTTTTTTATAAATACAAAGTCTGCATACATGTATTTGAATTCTATCAAATTTGTAACTAGCATGCTACTTAACCCTTTTATGGGACCTAGGTTTTGGAGTATATATAAAAGTTTCTATTAATATTATACAATAATAATTGAGTTTACTTTGATATCTTTCTAAAAGTCAAATCAAAATAAAATTTGGTGTAAACAAAATTGTTGTCTCCAAGTAATTACTTTTTTCCATTATTAATTAATATCCTATATATTGTAGGTAGGGTTTAAGAATCAGATTCTCCAACCACTTTTTTATCCTCTTCTGTTTGGTTTTTAATTTGAAAAGCTTTTGAAAACAATGATGGTTCCATTGAAAAGGTATTAAAAGCTAATTCTTGAAAATGTCTTGTCCTATGAGAACCCCAAGTAACTATACAAACCTAAAAGAATCCTATGTTTGCCCAATTAATTATAAGTAATACAAATGCTTTCTACATACATTTTTCTCAAAAAATCTAATTCAAATACATGTAGAGGCCGAGTCAGCAGGTAGGGGCGAACAAGTTTATTCTAATCATATTTAACAGAAAATAACATTATTTATATATAGATAAAATATTTTTTTATGTATATATATAACTACAAAGTCAGAATCGAATCTTTCTGTTGGCTTTCCCAATTCATTCGTGAATAATAATTCAAGGGCGTGAAGCGAGTACTTCTAGCTGATGTTACACAGGCTGCGCAATGAGGGTAGTACGAGGTGACTGATAGCATTACATTAGAAGAATAGAAAGAGATGTTAAAAAGAACAATCCAGAATTGGGGATCCTCTCGACCATAGTAAATTAGTTGATAGAAAGAGCAAGATGTTGAACCTCTTATTGGAAATTCTGATTCCGTCGCTGAATACATGTGCAAGTCTTTTTGATCAAATGTTTTCCACAAACTTCAAAATTATGTCTCTATTTTTTTTTAAATTCCTTTATGGGTCTTGTACTTCTTTTACATTGATAATTCACTGCAGCTTACGTACTCTCATACCCAGATGGCCAGATTAAAGAAAAACTCACAATGATTGATTCACATATACAGTGCTAAATGAATATTATCTAGCTAGTATAATGGCACCATATATCACTTGTTTATTACGTATTATTATTTTTCTATAATATCTCATTAATTTCTATTAATTAAAAATGTTTAGTTAATACTCCATTAAACTTATGAAAATTTTATATTAGCATAGAAATATATACAAGCTATTTGTAATTCTATTGTATATGAATACGAATTCAATAATCTTTCTACAAATGTGTCTTAATTTATGGTAGTATTGTCGTGTGGTGTGAGGTATAAAGTATAATAATGTTAAGGACAAAATGCAAGTATTAGGTAGTCCTTGGATTATTTATCCCATGATAATTAATCTCGAGATAACTTGTTTCCAACCTTTGGTTGAACTTTCACGGAATAATATATTAAGGTTTCGATATTCAGCAAGAAAGAGATAAAACAATTTGCTCCATTTGTCTCCAATTATTGTATAAACATTGTCTTCGATATTGGAATATGTTGGATATTTAGGTGACAACAAGAATGGAACATGTTTTGTGTTCCTAATTGTTTGGCATTATTTTCTGTTTTCGAATGATAATGTATGTATGTATGTATTATTTTCTCCCTTTTCGAAGTGAAAGTGGCTTTTCAAACACTAGTAAAAGAAACAACAATCCCTTGCCAAAAGGAGGATAATTAGAAGATAATGTCAGAAGCATGGAAAGACCTAAGTGAGCAAGGTGTTCATTCCGCCAGAAAATTATATATGATATATATAAGGTTAAAAGTAGCAAATATTATATATATATAATAAATATTGAAATGGCTTTAATTATTTATGTTTGTTTTTTATATTTTGAATTTCTTTCGGAAAAAATCCAATGTTGATTCTCTTATTTGTTAAGTATTTTATAAGTATTGCTAATAGTGTTGTTAAATTCATAACTGGTGAGCTATATATGTTTCTGATGAGTAAAATATCTCATATTTATCAGAAGTAACTTATTGGTACATTTTTTTCGAAAATGCAAGTCGTGCTATATATGTCTACCTTTATATTTATTGTGCCACTTAATTTTTTCATATATTAAAAGGGTAGTTCAGTGTACTAAGCTCTTGCTATGCTTGTGGTTTGAGGAAAGACCAGACTACAAGGGTCTATTATACGCAACATTATCCTACATTTCTGGCAGAGACTATTTTCACTATGTTATTTAAGTTGTATATATCTAGTTAATTAGGTGAAGCTAAATCCCACGTATTTGGAAGACAAAAATACTTGCACATTTTTGTCTGAAGATTGGCTAGGCAATCCCAAACTTCATGCATACGCCTAGACAATCTTCAGACATACGGATTTGAACTTTGGAGTTGTTGGACAAAACTTCAGACAAAAAAATCAGAAGTTTTGGAATATCACAAACTTCAGACAAAGATGTCTAAGTTTGGGACCATCAAGCCAAACTTTGTCGAAAGATTGATTGCTTCCAAATTGTATGCAGTTCGAACTTGGGAAGCCTAATTACTTCAAACCTATGTCCGAATTTTATAATTTCATACATGAATTTTTTCAAGTTTTGTAGGTTTGAAGTTGATTTTAAAATGGCTAAACTTACCTAAAAAAATTATAAACTTACGCTATGCCTTAGTGGGAGTCCTATAATCGGCTATCTATGCATACTAGAATCAAACCCATTTAATATCTTATTTGTTCTTCTCAATGGATTAAGAGTCGCCCCTTAATATTATCTCAAGAGCATTTAGTTATAATTTAGGAAAATACTGTGACACCAGACCTGAAAATCCTATAATCAGGTCGGGGACAAGGAAACCATTTTTCTTAAATTTGAGGAAAATAAGTACATTTGAGAACATTTGCCTCATACCAAACATAGTAACACACCCTTAAGTGTAGTACAGTTTTCTTGAGTTACTACCCCTTTATTGGGTTTCAAAACATCTGGCTATACTTTCTGTATGTTTATTTTTAGATTGATTTTATTTATAGCTCCAAATACCATTCCACATTTATATATTCCAGCCTCTTCTCTTCTCTTTCTTTCTTCCATGTGTCTTGGGGCAGCACAAATTGGGTTAACGACGATCTCAGTTTACAAATATGGGTGTCATATCACTCAGGTGAGATTAGATGAGTAGCGGATCCAATAGGGATGAACTTCTCTTTAATTTTCTCATCTTCTTTGAGGTCATATCTAAAACTGATAGTTGAAAGCTATAACTAAACATGATACTGAAGACCCACACAAAATGATGAATGTCAAAAGTTAAGCATCCACATTAAAATGTCATATTAGAATCGAAAGATAGTTGCCTGAAACTTAAAGAGTATAGTTTAATAGTAAAGCTTACAAGTCAACCTGTCAACTGCAGCGACATGGTTTGACTATATTACATCTGATTCCAAGTCCACCGGGGCAGAGAAAGTATCTCCTGCAAGTAGAAAAACAGATGTTCCTGTGATTCATACAGTCGGAGATGACAGTGTTTTATCCCAGAAAGCTTGTAAGTTATTGGACGATCAAGCTCACCACTAGAACTTGTATATCTTGGTTGATTGCTCAGTTTCCTGAGTTGTGCTACCATTAGCAGAAGCGTCGAATTGGATGGTTGAATGAGTTGGACTGAAGTTCGTCTGATCATTATAAAGGCAGGGCTTAAGCACATGCTTTGCTCCAGCTGTTAATTTGATGGACCCAGATCCCAGAGTACATTCAAATTTGAGAGTATCTTCATCTTTGAAAGATCCAAGGCGTGCCTCTGTTGTTCCACTTTGGCCACTCTCAATACTGTTTGACATGCCTTTAGCTGAACCTAATTCAACTCCTTTTCTGCAGCTGTATTGACCTTCAAAATTAGAGTAGCCTTGTAATGGTGCTGAAACAACATAAGGATCTTCTCGAAACCAAAAGTTAGGGATCTCCGCCACATTTGTACGATTGTCTGATGTAGATAATGGCCTCTTTTTGCTCTTTCTGCTGTCACCAAGGTCTCTAAGACAAGGAGTAGATGTGATTTTGGTCACGTCACCATGTCTTTTATATGTGCCAGTATTTACTCTGGAACCTATTTGGAGTGGCATAGGGGAATAGTTAGCTAAAGATGGTGGAGAGACTGGATTCTCCAATGCATGTTGAGGGCGTTGAGTGAAAGAACAGAAGCGCTCTGATGCAAGATATACCGAAGGGTCAATTTGACGGTTATCCCCAGCAATGCTGCTGCAGTAATGATGTTTCCTGTCAGATGTAGAATATAATTCATGAAAATCCATTAGTAGTTTCTTTTGTTTTGCATCTGAAAACCATGGGGTGCTTTCTGTAGAGAACTGAGACCAGGATGGTCGGAAGTTCCTTCCGGAATCTGGACGCAAGAAAGGAAAATTGATGGCGCAGCTTGAACTGTTCAGATCAACAGAGCTCGAGCCCCCATTCTGACTGGAGTAATGATGCATTAATGTTGGTACAGGTCCATATGGGCTGATTGTGAAAGATTTATATCCACCTGGAAAAGGCTCCTCAAAGTTTGGTTTTTGATTATAAAGGGGGAAAGGGCTTTGTTTGATTGCACCTAAACAATTTTGCTGCACCGAATCAATTTGGCGACTGAAGTGAGGAGGACAAACTCGAGGCCTTGGAATGGCCTGATTGATTTGGATACTAGGAGAGCAAGAAACCATGCCTTTCAGTGTTCCCAGCACAGGATGCACGGTGAGATTTTGTTGATCATGATTTGTAACCACTGAATTGTAGTTGTAAGTCTCTGCTGAAAATTTCTCAGCGATGATCTGCTTATCTGTCCAAATCCTTTTATCCTGTGGTGCATGAAAATCTCTTCTATCAACTGTAAACTCTTTTCCCATCAGACGCATTTTCGATGGAGTAACAACCAGTGAGACATCATCAGAATTCCCATATTGCTTACTCCTGCTCGTTTCAAGTTGCTTGGCCTTATCGTTTTGCTTGCTTCTATGGTTGGACAAATTACTGACACTGCAATCTAACTCAAAAGGAGTAATAGATTCCTTATTTTGCTTTAGCGGATCCAACTCAACATTTGTTCTTCCAGCGTCATACTCATAGATACCTAACCTTGAAGGTACTGGAAAAGTAGGGCTCCATTCCATTGAATCATCTGCAGAGGACCTCGTTAGCTGGTCAGTGGATGGTGCTCGTTTATCCCAACCTCTAGCATCAGAGAGATTGTCCATGTTTGAGTGTGAAACGTTGCTTACAGCTAATCCTCCGGAAGATCCCGCAATTCTCCTTGAGCTTGGCAGCTTAGTCAACTTTCCTTTACTGTTTGAGTTCAGATCGATTAATTCCCCTTGAGAGTTGAGGGGTAAACGAACATAGTCCTTTTCAATTCCCTTCTCTCCATGCATGGATTCTCTTTCCTTCCACTCAGGGAAAGAACATATTTTGCACATTAATTCCTGATGGCAGATTTGAGGGAGTGGCTGATATTGCATGAAATGACCACTGCAATTTCCCACGATGGTTTCTGGCAGCGAAATTGGCTTCCTGTTCACATTTTCGTAAGCTGGTGAATGCTGAGGATATGCCTTCACAGAATGCACAGAGCAAACTCCAGCAACTTCAGGGGGAGAACCTCTTAACTTGTCATGTGATCTCTCACTAGCACCACAAGCATTAATTAGACTTCCAACTATTTGGTCATTCTTTTGGTGGTTATACATCTGTTGAGACACATGGAGAGACCCAGGATTGCAGAAATACTGTGAACTGTGTGATGCCACCCCAGAACCTCTTCCGAATAATTTTAAATTGTCATTTCCCTCAGAGACTTGATTAAAAACATCACTGCATTCAGATGAATTATCTTTAGTACCGATATTTTGCCTAAGTAAAGCAGGAGCATCAGCTGTACTTTGCACGGCGGACCTCTTTGGGGATCCTGGTTGAACAGTAACCTCACTTTCTGTGGTTTTCAAAATATGTTTATTTATTCCTTTCTCTTCCACAAGGGATAGAACCTCTCCTCTCTCTGTGGCATCGTCTTATACAATGAAAGTAGCAACCAGGTCAGAACTGAAAACATATAGCAGAAATGATTTACTATTGCGCCAAAGAATCTTTTTCTTACCTGAGATAACATGTTTGTTGCCTTGTTGATCGATGCAAAAATTTGCATCATTAGGACCAGATAAAATCCCACCTGACGAGTTCTCCACTGGAAATTGTTTAGTCCTTTTCTTGAGGTTGCTCTTTTGATCATCCGCTGAGAACTTGGAATCAGTAAGACCTTTGGGCTTCTTTTCTGAAACCAGGTGTTTCCTTTGTAGTTTCTTCCCGTAGGTAGGACTATTATCTTCCATGTCCTTCTCACATTTCTTTCTATGCTGTGAACAACTTGGTTTTGAAAATGAATTGGGCACTTTGAGCTTGTCAAATCTCTCCTGCAAGCAAAATGAGTCAACCATATACCGCAAAATAAAGCCACCCCTGAGAGTTTATTTCATTTTCAAATCAGAAAACCTTGGTTTCGAGTGTTAATTAGCTGCTTCCCTACCAAAAAATGAAGTAATATACAATCAAGTGACATTAAGCAGAATGTATTGGACAAAGATTTGCTGCAACTAGAGAGGTGGGATTCGATTGATATCCTTTTACTGATTTATCACACGTTCAGAAATTCGCCGAAAGAGAAAACAACAAAAAATTAAAAAAACTGAAAGCTACAAAATTAAACACATAAGAAGATGACAAAAGAAAAAAAAGAGAACGTGAAAGAACACAGTTATTTATGTTCTCATAGATGCACGCAATTCTTGCTCCTATAAGAATGGAAAGGCGTCTCAATTCACCAACTTTCCATGTGAACACTACAATATCACTCACACAACTCCATAAAAGATGCAACACTAAGTGATACATTCTAATTAACCTATATAAAGATTAAGAAAAACAAGAGGTATATGTGTTTATGCATCTGGAGTGCAAATCTCAATTTTGGGCTATAGCTATATTGCAAAATTTATACTTTAATTCCAAAGGAAACGATAAACATCAACAAGAAGAATTTTGGGATTTCCTAGTTCTTAAATTACATTTTATCTGATAGATATTGCATGTGAATTGAAAGGCTGATATTTTTCTTCTCAAATATATACCACTAATCACTGAGGAAACCCATCTAATTTTTTTTTATATTGATGCATTGATTATGCAACAAAGTACAAATAGTTCTTCAATGCTTACTTTACTTGGACCCAAAAAAGTAAACCCTCAATACCCGTGCTAGCATTATGCTGGGACATGATTCACCTAGTATGTCAACCAACCACGTTGCTAATCATGGAAAAGGGTGTAAATTGTCCCTTCTTCTCTTATTATACCAAATGCACAAAACAAATGTTGATTAAATCCCTTTTCTGTGAACAGTGGTCTTTAGGTATCCGATTGTGTGGCGTAATTCAGGCTTACTCTAGTAACTAATCCAACAATTTAGATGAAATCTTTTAACTTCTATCATAAAATATGGGATTTTGATCAATACTAAACGCATCATGAGATGACAAGCACCTTTAATGTAACATCTCAGAATTCTGTAGAAACAAACTCATTTCACAATAAGCTAACAAACTCATTAAGAAAATGTTTCTTCCACATTTCACACAAAAACACAAACAGATAACAAGCTGCAGCTCCATCTTTGGAGGTATATTTACCCGGCTTTTTCGACAGTAATTTCAAGCAGCGAGGGGTAAATGGACTAGTTTTACCAGAATAGTTCATAGTTCAAAAGGTACTGAACAACAAATCAGATTTTCACCATCCCAAATCTAAGTAACTGTACTAAAACCCCGTTATTTTATGCACAAAATTGTACATCAAAATCTCAATTCATCAAGCACAGGATACATTTCACGTCACAATTTACAAAATTAGCACAAAAAATAACAATGAAATACACATTCAACTGATACAAAGTTTCATAAAATCGTACCTTCTTTCGGATTAGTAGATCCAGGCAGGTACTATTCACATTCTTCTTTTGCTTAAACCTCCTACCCTTCTTCATCGTTTTCTTCACCTCCTTCAACTTGCTCGCAATCATTTTCTTCTTCTTCATAGTGATTCTCCTCTTGCTTTTACGAATTCTAATTGCATTAACATTTCGATCAGAAAAATCCTTTTTCCCTTCATTAACAACAGCGCAATTATCATCGTCTTCTTCATCCTCATCCTCCTCCTCATCATCATAATAATCACCGTCACCTTCAGTTCTCTCAACTTGCGGCGCCACAGCGAAAATGTCAACAATTGACCTCTTCTTCTGAACCCTTGTTTTTCCCTTAACACACTTAACCTTCCTACCCGTTCCAATTCTCCTGACTGGTACAACATCATCAGAATCCTCCGATTCCAGTACATCTAGCCACCAGCTGAATCTCTTCACTGTAATTGGAGGTAACATAGCTCTCACATGATCTTCCTTCGTTGATTCATCGAACGGCCAGCATTTCACCACGTCCACACTCCTCATCTTCGCAGTATACTCCCTAATTTTTATACCACAATAAATACAACTATACAAAAAAAAAAAAAAACGGAAGCAAAAGTACCATATCACTATTTAAGCTTTAAAAAAAACACTAAAATCTCACTCACCTGATGGAGAAACCATCTATCGACACCGCCGGCATCTTTTCCTCTACCTGCAAACAGCAGAAATCATTTACAAACATAGAAAAATCAACAATTACGAAAAAAAATAGTTGTAGAGAGAGAAAGCTAGCTAGTAGGATAATTAGTACCTTTAACTACTAGAGAGAAAAAAAGCAAATACACAAAAAATGAATTACAAACAGTACGAAGTAGGTAAAGCAAAAGGACAGCTCCTCTAAAACTCCATGGATATTGAAGAAGATGATGAAGAGATTATTTTTGTTGTTTTTGAGTGGTGAGGGATTTGGGTTGTGGGTTTTTATTTTTAGAGAGAGAAAGTAGGGAAAGAAAGATAAGAGAGAGAAAGAGAAAGAAGGGGAAGAAAGTACTTTATGCGTGTTTTCTATTATTTCCCGCTCGAAAAGTGTGAGAAGTAGGGTGGGGGAGGGGAAAGGGGGTGGGGTAGGTGTCAATTTATCCTATTTTCAGCTCTGCCTATTCTTTTAAGTGTGATAGCGACAGATGAGTGCTCAACCGAGTATATAAAAGTAAGTTAAGTAACTATATTTAATAACGATGCTAATGAAATGGTAAGTATTTATTTGTTATTAAGTTTTTAATTTAGATTTTTTTTTATATGGATATGAAATTTTTTTGTTAAAAAATATTTTATTTTAAATTCTGAGACTTTTTAGGCAAATTAAGATTTAATCGAATCTTAATGTAAATATTAAACATTAAATAAGAAATTTTAATTTACCTATTGTTTTTATTATCTTTGTTTTCGTTATCATATATTTATTGTGCTATTTTTTAAAATATGTTTTTTATATTATTTTATTTTCATTTTCTTATATAGGTTAATTTCAATTAGGGGATTAATCGAAAATAGTTTTTATACTTTCACAAAATAAAAATAAAAGTATGTACATAGTAAAGATAAAGTTTATAAATTTAAAATTTTAATTCTTTAAAGTTATTACTAGATTCTAAATTGACATGTTATATAATTTTTTTCAAGCCAAATATGAAATTTAAACAAAAGCATAAGTTATATACTGAACTGCCACTAATACTGTAGTAAATTTCTTCGTATTTCGATTATAAAATTACACAAAATATATTTATAGATGTTCATTATAATATTCGTATTATTTTAATCATTTATTTTATCAGTTTCTCTTCTTCTTGGTTTTTTTTTTTTCATTTGGTTTGCGTCAGTGTTATACAGAAGGATAACTCACTCGTGTACTCAAAATATGGGGGAATTCAGCAACAAAGATTCCATGTATGGAGAGGGGAAAACCACGCGCGCTTTGCAATTGCCTGCTTCACGCATTCCACTTCAAAATACATCCCAGCACAAATGAGTATAATTTTGTCTTTCCGACTCGATTGGTATGGAGGATGATTATTTATACGAATGATTTCGGATCAATCCATATATATATATATATATATATATATATATATATATAACTAATACATATACTAGTTATACATTTTATATAATATTCAGTGATGTATAACTAACAGGATGTTTGAATTGACTTAAAAGATAATCAACCTATTTTTAAGTGAGTTTTTGGCTTCTGAAAGTGTTTGGCAAGATCAAAAATGACTTAAAATAAGTTAGGAAATGTTTGGCAAAATAAAAAATGTCTTAAAATAAGTTTAAAATAACTTAAAATAAGTCAAAAACTAAAAGTAGGTTTCCTCCTACTTTTTATTTTTCGGAGAAGGGTCTAAAATGCCCCTCAAATATTTGAATTGGTACAAAACTACCCTCCATCCACCAATGGTCCTAAAATACCCCTGACGTCGACCTTTCGGCTCAAAAATACCCTCGATGTTAATCATTTGACTCATATTTGCCCTTATTTTTAATAGCTCCCTTAAAGTAAAAGTATTAAATATTTATTTATTATATTGCTTAATGTGATTGGTCCAAATTTAAACTTCTCAAATAAATAATAAAAATGATAATTTTAAAAATTCTATTTTTCTATAAAAAACCACTTATGATTCATATTTTGACCCGATACACTTGAAAATAATATTGAAAAAATAATTAATTTCATGATATCTTCCTATTGGCCTATTTTAAATCAACCCCAATTTATTATAATGTAACCCAACACATAAATGGGGGATCCAACTAAAATCCATACTTACCCCGACTGATTGTCCATCTAAAAATATTATTATTTTCATTAATATAAAATTTTCTCTCAATTATACAAATGTGTTGTTCATTTTCTATTTTATTCTCTTTTTAATCTCTTATTCTTAATTAGGATATCCGAAACTCAAACTTAAAATGAACTCACATATTTATATTCTTTTAATTAGTATTATTGTCATGATGGGATGGAGGTGGGATAAAAGAAATGATTATTTTTATTCTTTTATTTTTACTTTTGGGTACACACAAAAAAATATAATATTTGTATATATTTGCTTAATTAAGTCATTTTTATTGAACTAATTATTTCTATAGGAATGCATCGTTATTTTCCTCCTTTTTTTTTCTCTCTTGTTTGTCATCAATTAAAAAAAAAATGTGGACAAGATCCAAATAGAATCTTTTTTTGGAAGAGATAGGAAGTGAAGGGCCGGGGAGGGAGGAGTGTAGAGAGTAGATGCCTAATTTTTTTATAATTTTAAATTTACTACGAAATTCAAAATCAAGTCAATCATGTGAGCTTATATATTAAGTAATTTCAAATTATTTTAACGAAAAGGGGCCTAAAATACCCTTAAACTATGAGATTCGGTACAATATTACCCTCCATCCACCTAATGAGTATGATCCGTTAGACATAAGGGTATTTTTGAGTCGAAAGGTAGACGTCGGGGGTATTTTAAGGCCGATAGATGGATGAAGGGTAATTTTATACCAATTCAAATACTTGAAGGACATTTTAGGCCCTTCTTCATTTATTTTTTGACTTCAAAATTATCTTAAATGACTTTAAAACTACTTTTTTTAAGTAAACTCAAACGGGCTTTAATACATAACAACTTAATAGTATTCATAACATTATGGTTATCCGTACATAGATAGGAAAGTTAAAAATAGATTTGCTTTTAATGTATTAAATCAAATAATAAATAATAAATAATTTCAATATTATTAATATCTTATTCTATATTATTTCTATCCATTTTATTCAATATTATTTTTATACGTCTTATTGAACTGTGCATCCGTAGATAACTGGTGCATAACACAAAAAGGTGGAACAGCAAAAACAGATTACTAGTCAAAACCCTAGTGGGAGTGTCAAACAGATTACTATGTTTTCACTGATCCAAACAATCAATAATAATTTCTAGCCTAATATTTAGAATTTTTAGCCTAATATTTAGTTAGTTTTCAATATATGATACTGATTGTCAA
Source organism: Solanum etuberosum (assembly GCA_029582245.1). Taxonomy (NCBI): domain Eukaryota; kingdom Viridiplantae; phylum Streptophyta; class Magnoliopsida; order Solanales; family Solanaceae; genus Solanum; species Solanum etuberosum. The sequence goes on from JAJONR010004448.1 coordinate 50,573, forward strand.
AATTAGTAGTCGTACGAGTTTATCTCTTGCACTTCATACCGTCGTGTATAGCATATATAGAAGGTTAGTCTTTCTCAACATAATGTATAATACGAAAAGTCTTTTAATCTATAAGATAGAACTGTTCACATGAAAGAATTCTTTAAAGAGGGTCTAATGGAGGGAAGGTTGGAAAAAAAAGAAGCTTGAACCTACCTATTTTGATAGGACCCATAAAAGAACGAGATTTATAGAGAGGTTTCATGTTGCCGAAACGAATGATAGCTATTAACTTTAATTTGTTCTAGAAAGGGTATAGCTGCACTTTCTCTCTTTCAACTTCCCCTGAACAAGGATCAGGCAAACTGTTTAAAGTCAATTTCTGTGGTGATTACTTTGTAGAATATATATATATAAGATTATATTCAAAAATCTTATGTGAAATGATTATATTGAAAACTAGCTAGCTAGTAACTAATACTCCAGTATTATTGATTGTTTGGACGTTGGACCAATGAATTTTAGTAAAATTATAGAATATATATTTAAAATGAACATGCATGGAGATATGTATTATATGTCTGATTTGTGGCACTTTAATATATTTCAACACCTTTTTTATGAAGTATGATTTGCTTATCTGATAAAATTGTATATGAATGGGAAAGTTTTGATTTTCTAAATTGTTTTAAATTAGGAGTAGTATTTATATCTTATACAAATATTTAAACCAGTTAATTTGGTAGTATACAAATTAATATTTATATATCTTATTATATAAAGTGATGAAATCTTTGACTATATTTCTGTGGAGGATTTCACAAACAAGCCTACCCTACTTGTTGTCAACTCTTTGTCCTTTTATTTAAGAAGATCTGCCATAAAATGATGTTATGTTTGAATCTTTTTCCTTCATAAATTCTTATTTTATCGTCACATGTATACGTACTATAGTTAGATCACCCGTTTGCCTAATAAATATTATTCCCACTTTCTTTGTTTTATAAGTAGCTTCTAGAATTTCATTTTCTACCGAATAATCAAATAACCTAAAGATTTCATATGTAATCATCAACATGAGTTGTGATACAGTTATGAGATTGCAGAGCTCTTAATTTAAGTTATCGAATTAGAATTTTGAATATGGGAGCACCATCTTTAAATAAGTCTTACAATACACAATTTAAATTAAGTCGAAACTCTAATGCAGATACTGAACATTGAGTCGTTTATTATTATTAGTGACAAAAAAATAGATTGTCGCATCAATTATTCTATTTTTCTTACACTCTTGCCCATTTTTACAAGAAAATATACTCTATATATCACGGTGTAGATAGTGAAATTTTATTGATAAATTCTAATTAAATTTAAAATTAATCCATAGATTCATGATATATTGACCAAGTCGAATTACTAGTTAATAAAGTCGGATTAATATTTAAGTCAAAATATATGACTTAAATAAAGTCCAAATTACATTTGGGTCAGTCCATTAAGTTGACAAGACGAGCCCAACTCATGTTCTTCAAGCCCAAGGGCCAAAATTGCTTGGACGAAAATACCCCTAAAACCCTAGCTCAAGCCTATATAAAGAGGTATTCATAAGACCAAAAAGAAGAAAAAGAAGAACAGATACACAGAGAAATACATAGAGAATCTTTGCTCTTCAGTGGTGATCTGCTAGTCTTCCGCATACAAAGAAGTCTTCGCTCCAAGTGTTGAGCCGCAACTATTCCATCAAATCAAGAACATCCGTGAAGAGAAGAATCAAGGGATTACACATCTTTTCTTAAAGATTTTATAGAGATTGTAACCTTCGCATAAATTTAAATACAAATACTATTGTTTGCTTGCTATTTTTCTTTCCTATTTGCTGTATTTCAGGATTGAAACTTTAGACGCATACACACGATAGAAATCGTGGTTGGACTGATAAAGTGATTGATTCAAGAATTTAATTTCAAGATATTTATTTATATGACTGACATAGTAGAATCGTATGATATTGTCAACAACATGAATAAGATCTAAAAAGTTCAAAAAAGAAAAGCTATTGAATATATGAAGTTGTGGGTAATTTTTGAGATTTTGATAACTCCACTTTTTTCTTTTCTTTTTTTATTACTAAAGCATTTTTCTTTGTAATGTCATTATAGAGTAAATATAAACACTGATGATTTTAAAATATTCCGTTCTTGACCATTATTAGATTTTGCACATTTGTTAATTAATCGATATTCATTATTTCACTATGATTAATAAAGTAATATCTAGCCCCACTTATTTATATAATAAAATATAGTTTTGAGGATCAATTTTTATTAGTATTAATTAAATTTTTACAAAACACATTTTCTAGTGAGAGTGAAATGTCCATCTTTTATATATAAAAAAAAAAGGGCGCGTGATGAAACAACAGAATTCGTAAGAGAGTAGAGATTGCGGAAAGTAGTGCTCCTACGTGTCTGTACAAAATAATTTGGGAGTTGGGGGAAAAGTAATGAGTATAACCACTGGGTCTAGCTGTAGTTGTGGGGTTACTACCTCTGTTGTATACCATTTATCGGATTGAAGTTGCTCCTTTCTTAATCAAATGATTCAAATTTAAATTTTGAAAATGAAAAAATATTTGATAGGAAACCTCGAATGAGAGTCTATGCGACACAAATCTAAAATAATTAAATTTCAATATAAATATTAAATATCAGGCTAAAAATATATAAATAGATATAAAAAGCTAATTAAACAAGTAAATATATGTATTTTATATTTATAAACAAGTAGACACTTAAACTTGTATAAAATTGAACAAATAAACACATTCATTCTATATTAAACCCTACATGACAATTTTGTATCTTATGTGACATCATACGTGTATTATGCTACGTAAGACTTGTGTGTCTACTTATTTAATTTTACATAAGTTTAAGTGTCTATTTATCCACATTTAAAATTAAAGGACATAGGTAACCGCTGAAGTCAAGTTAAAACTCATATTTATATTTTTTTTTTATTTTTTTTTAGACAACGTTATATGAAGTTGTGAACATCATTAATTACAACATGTCAAGATTGATGGGCATAAATGGCAATTTCATCAACTCAGAGGAGCTTATGTTGTAGGACCCACACTGGTGGATAAATAACTGTAGCATTGATAAAGACAAAAGGGTTTTTATTAGAATTATTATTGAGTTATTTAACCTAACCTAAAGTAGGAACAAGTCACTGTATATGGTTCTTGAATTGTGTTCCATCGTAATTGTTCCAAATTTTTTGGTTTTTCATTTTTACCTTTTCTAAAATCTCGTTTTAGACTTAATTAAAATCAAATTTATTTAAAATTGACGTTTCGGTTGGGATATATCTTTGAATTTCATAAGTTTTTTTTTTATATTTTTATATATAAAAACTAAAAAATTATGAAAATTTCTTCGATTCTTACGTAATTTTATCAAGTAAGTAAATCATAGTGCATAAATCATAAGATATACGAGAAACTTAACTCGTCGAATGGATAAATAACATATCTTCATGTTTCTTTTATAAATAGATGTTTGTGATCACAAAGTTTCAAATACCCATAATTTTATAAAAAAATTACTAGTCGACAATGAATATAGTATTAACTAACTATATATATATTCTTTACTATAATTCTTTCACAAAATATAAAATGACAAGTCTCTTTTTACAAAATATGAACTTATGAGACAAATTTTATATTTAAAAAAGGCCCAAATCCTTTTTTTGTTGTTGAAAAAATTAAGATTTAAAATCATGATCCCAATCACATGTTCAAACGACTATATTAGTTGTTTCAATTTATTTTATAAGAGCCAAATATATATAGATAGTCCTTAAATGTTATCACGATTTAACTGAGTTGGTAATTTTTCATTTTTACAATTTTTTTCTTAAAAAAGAGACAGAAGGAAAAATCAATAAGGAATTACAAAAAGGAGAATTGAACCTTCACTGATAAAATAAAAATTTAAATAACCTTTTCCTTATTTAAATTCAGATCGAACTCTACAATATCAATTTGTATGTCATTCTTATAATAATATATATAACTAATGCTAAATTATGTGTCTACGTCAATATGTAATTACTAATTCTATCTCAGATACATACTAACTACGTCCATCTCTCTAGTTATAATTCAATATTGACTAGATACAATATTTTCATAATTAATAAATAAAATAATAATTCTATTATATTATTATTTGAATATAATATATTCAATGTAAAAAATTGCATCAGAAAAAATGACTATAATAAATCATAACGATAAACTATGAACCAAGGAGTCATTTATGTGACATAAAATATAATAATCTTATGATAAAATACAGTATTATTTAATATCCATCATTAATATCATAATAAAAGTGAAAGAAAGAAATATCATATCGTCGGAGTGGAGAGCAATGATAGCTGGTACTATACGTAGCTTAGCTTCCCCATACTGTTGCACGTAAAAAGGGTAGAATGAATTTTGTGAAACAGAAAACGATACTCCTTTGTCTACCCCTACAATACAAACCCTATTTATTTAGTTGGTGTGAGTGTGTACTATTACATGTGTCGAGGTTCGAATTTTGGGTATGAAAAAAATCTTATTGGGAGCGCATTTTAGAATGGGCGCTGCAATGCACGATTCAGATTCAGTCGGGCTCTCTCGACACAAGGTAGGAAACCAAAATAAAAAGACATAATACATAAACATGATCATTAACGTGACTTCAATAGATAACTATGCCCTCCAACTTTGAGTGTGCACAAGTAAGCACTTAAACTTGCATAAAATTAAACAAGTAGACACACGTGTCCTACATGACATAATACACATAGGACGCCACGTAGGACACAAAATTATCATATAGGATGAATGTGTCTATTTGTTCAATTTTATACAAGTTTAAGTGTCTACTTGTGCACACCCAAAGTTAAAGGTCATAGTTGCCAGCTGACGCCAAGTGAAGGGTCATGTTAATGTATTATGCAAAAAAAAAAATTGACTATTACATGTATTGTGCTGCTTTCTGGTTTATTTCTTCCATCTTCTCCTTTTCAAATGATTCAAAACATCTCAACTGATCTCAATCACTAGAACATGCAAAGTACTTACGTAGGGGAACAAGTCATGAGTAAAACTTTAAGAACTCATCATGTTGGGGGAAATTATTCATAAGTAAACTACTTGGGCTCTTTCATTCCTACTTTTGATCGATGATTCTATGCGATAGCGTATCTAGAATTTTTAGAATATGCATGGGTTCAAGACCTAAAAGAAAAGGAAAATATGTTGAATCCGATCCCTTCGTCCAATAATGGGGTTCATGAGCGGAGCAAGGGTAACGTAATGGGGTTGATGATTTGAACTCCCTTCGTCCAAAAATTACATTGTGTAATATTTCGGTTACAATTACTTTTTTATATAGATGTAATAGATGTTGAATCTCTTTGACATCTTTATGTGTTTACTTCTTTATATTTTGAATTCCCTTAGTTAAAAAATCTCTATTTTGTTGTTGTTACTACTTCTTTCTTGTAGACTTTACACTACTTTCTTATATATACTACTATAATTAATCTCTTCATTGTTTAATTTTATTCTTCTTGTACTTTGGATTGATGCACTTGAATCGAAGATTTTTCGGAAACAGCCTCTCTACCTCCACGAGGTAGTGGTAAAGTTTGCGTAGAATACTTTATCCTCCTCAAACCCTACTAAGTGAAATTTCATTAAAGTTGTTGTTGTTGATAGTTAAAATTTTGATTTCACCACACAATTGATAATATAAGAAATTTATCTACATTGACTGACGATGCACGAAACTTAAACTCAATGAATTATTATACTATATGACCCAACGTAATTATGTAGGGCACAGTGAAAGATACAACACGTGGAAGTTGGTTTCTCAAGTCTCCATCGCTGTACATATATGCATACCAAGTAAATATCTGATCTACAGAAAAACTTTTACTCTGCGCCCAAACTGTCCATCAGTGAATGTACAGAAACAACTGTGAACAATTAACCTTTTACATCTTTGAAGATGTTCAAGCAATCAATTCTTGAAATTTCTTTTTATTTTTTATGACGTGGTGTTCAGATCAATTTATATATTTTTTGGTATTTGCTACATGTCTTTATCTACCTAATTATATTTTTTTTTCCTCCGTTGAGATTTGAACCTAAAAGACTGAAATCTCATGATTAAATTTGCCTTTCATTTTATTAATCATCGGGTCAAGCCCTTGAAGGTTTCAAATCTTGAATTCGCTTTTGCATTGTATATACTTCGATAATACGCATTAAGGTATTATAATTCGATAATTTCGTACTATTCTTAAAACAAACGTATAGCTTGTAGTCTTGTAACATACAATAAGATGAGCGTAAATTTCACGATTATGTAACTATTATTTTATTTCTATAAAAGTCATTTAACTATTTTTTTTTTCCAACACAAAAATTTCAAACTTTGAGATACTAACTAAAAAAATCACAAAGTCGGAAAATGCCAGAATCCTCACTTACATCCAAGCTATGGCTTTGGAAGTGCCACGTAATTATATTGTATACTGAGTTTAATTTATATACTATTAACGGATATGGTGCAGCCCTCCTCCTTAATAAAAAACATTTTTGATGGAGAGACTTTCCCAGAATGAAAATCTACGCAACATGAATTCAGAATAGTTGGATTCCAATACAACTCTCGAACACCTCATTATATTAATTACTCACTAGTGTGTGTTTATGATATTTTACTCTTTAATTTATTTTATATGTTTGTTGCTTCAAAAGAAAACAGTGTTTGAGTAATTTATGTCCTTTAAATTTTTCAGGCTGAGAAAAACTGGTCAAAGGAAAATTAAACCTTGTGCCCTAGCTAGATAATAGTACAACATACAGTATATATTTTTTTTAAACCCAAAAAAAAAAAAGTTATTTCTTTAGCGTGGGGGACAGACAAGTAGCAGATTAAATTTGTACTGGTATAAAACAATTCTCTGCAGGAGTACTTTAATTTGTGTCATGTCTTTTTATAATTAATATTACTAAAAAAAGAATTAATAAATTAAATAAAAATTAAACCTGTACAATTTATAATATTGTAACTAATTCCGGACGATAACTTGATAAATATATAATCTTATTAAATATACTCCGTAGTATTATAACTTTAGTGAACTTTTTATAAGTTTATGAGTACTATTACAACTTTAGTGAACATTTTATAAGTTCATAACTCATAAGTACTGAAAAAGTATATGCATAACATTTAGTTCGACTTTAATTTGGTCATATTACGTAAATAAATGGATCAACGTAATGTGAATTATGATGGAATAATTAAAATTCATTTATTTTTAGTTAGAGATTTTAAGTTCGTATACTTAAAAAATGAAAAAAAATTCTTGTTAGAAGCATTGAACCCTAAAATAGACCTACAATGTATAATTCAAATTTAATATATATATATAAATATATATCGAATAACATTTTTTTTTAAAAAGACATAAAAATTATCCTACTTTTGTGAATATCAAGAAAGGTAGTTCGTAACCTATGGACATGCAACCACGTGTGAGGCAAATGGCTGATTTTGTGAGTAAAAAAATCTCAACGCGTTTACCAGAGCTTTTAAATTTAGAAATGCTTTTTTTTCTAACTCAAGAAATGTTAAAATTTATTTAGAATTTATATATAATAATATTTTTTGGAGTATAGATATTCTTTTAAATAATTCGACGGTGAAAAGATTATTTGCATCGAAAAGATATATCTTTACACAATTATGATACCAAGGGGTTGTTTGATTTGAAGATGAGATAGATAAAGTTATTCTATCATCTATATGAAATAATTTAATTATCTCACTATTATAGCACTGTACGAAAAATAAAATTAGTTACGAAATTTATTGTTAATTTCTAGTTAATATGTCGCTAATGATCTCCTTGCTAGCTAATTAAATTTTCTTACAATTCATGGCTAATTCACATCTAAACACGATAATTAATATGAGATTTTTGCCACTTAGTTATGAAATTTTGTTCGTCGCTAATTTTTTATTTTCTAGTAATATAGTACAACTAGTGAACTCATCCGCGCTTTGCGCGGTTATAAAAAACGATAAGATGTCATTATATATTTATCCAGATATTTAATTATTTTCATAGAGAAAAATATTTTGGTAGTAGTTAGATGACTTCCAACAAAGTCATAAGTTACTCTTTTGAACCATTAAAATATAATTAAATTTACAACAATTTTTTTTTTATAAAATAAAAAATAAAGAGAAATCATAAAGAGAACTATAAAAAAAAAAGAATGCAACATTATTTTTACCCTGCTTACAGTACTAATCATTAAAAAATAAAAATAAAAAATACGAAATCAATACACAATCTTTCGAACTCTTGTCGACATCCATTTCCACAAGTTGATCACCATTCAATAGTTTTATTCTTCGAGTCAAATTAAAGGATGAGTAAAGTAAGTATCGAAAATATAACAATTTAAAAGATTAATGCGATCATTTGTCCAAAGTCTTACAATGCTTTTATTTATAGGACTATAATATGAATAACAAATAATGCCAAGAATATGACTATTAATTATTTAGAGATTATGATAATAAAATTATGAGAGTAATGAAAATAATGACCATTAAGTTTTGTATTAAAGAATATAAATGAATAGTTAATTGACATATTTATTATTCTACAATAAAAAATAAAAAAATTGTAAAAGTAAAAAAGAAGAAAATAAACAGAATTCTTAGCCAAAGATTATAATAAAGATGAAAAACTTAAGAACCTCAAAATATTATTGTGTAGATTTTAGTGTTATTTAAAACTTGTAATGAAGTATTTTTTAATTGAAAATTCATGGGAAAAATATATTTATTTAGACATTTTTGAGGAACTAACAAAAAAAAAGAAGAGAAGAGATAATTATGTCCAACAAAGTCACAAGTTACTAATTTGAACCAAATAAAATTATAAATTTACGACAATCAAAACTTTATATAAAATACAAAAAAAAAGAAGAGAAATCATGAGAGAACTATAATAAATAAATAAATAAATAATACAACATCATTCTTACTATCTTAATTATTAAAACATTAAAAAAATTATCAACATAATAAACACTAAAAACATGACACTTAAGTGGAGTAGTAATTGAAACATTCATTTTTGTACAATAATAATAGAAAAATGAAAATAAAATAATCATCATACATTTCTCAAAATAGGTTTTTATAAGTGTGATTTTAAGGAGTTATAAATTTATAAATTAAAATAATTTGAAGGTTATGAATATGAAAGGTTAGGAGTTATAAATATTATTAAATTAATTAAGATTTGAATATATGTAATTGAAGAGGTGTGAATTAAAGAGATGGTTTTATAAAATAAAATAATTGATATTTTTTAGAGAAAATGTCAAAAAACCAAAAAAAGGATAAATAGGATCATGGGCCATTGAAATGTGCCACATCACTTTTTTATTATCTAGCTTTATATATAGAGAGATATTCTTTTACAGTCTCACATTTTAATTTTGGATAGTGTATGTTATAATAATTCAAAATAAATATGTAATAAATACGTAATAAAAAGAGCAATGAAAGATTACTATGCCTAATTTACTATAAATATAAATTATTTAAGCAATTTTTTAAGTAAGATAAAATAAACCAAAAAGAAAAGGCAGAAAAGGCAGAATTAAGTAATGAAAGTTTTATGGGTAAGTTGTATCCATAATTTAATGGACAAGTAAATATTTAGAATTTAATGTGTAAATAACTGCACAAAATAAAAGAAAAACTATACCGTAACTTCTTGCTAGCGTATATGACTTTTGTTAGCAATAATTTAGCAATTAGACTTATCTATGGCTCGAAACAATAAATAATAAATAAAGAAAAAAAAGTAGAAAAAAATAAAAGGAAAGAGTAAAGGTGCAATGAAAAATATCAAATATAGAATAATTTATTTAACTATGTTTAAATAATTTATAAAAATATATTTTATTTTAAATATTTTCCTTATGTAGTTTTAGTATTTCACATTTATATTATGAGATTATATTTTTAATTCTCGTTTAATAAATTCATTACATTTTTTTCTTATATATAAGTGTGTATATCTTTTGTAATTTGAATTATTCATTTTAATACTTTAATTCCCTACTCTCAATTAAAAAAAAAAAAACTAAGAGGAATAAGTAAGGAGAAAAATAAAACAAAACATAACGTGACTTAAGGATCTAAATTTATTTTCTTTCCTTTTTATGATTTACAATTATTAGATTTTTCTTTTCATTTCCTTTTTCTTCCCTTCCTGCCTTTTTCTTTTTTATTTCTTTCCATTTGGTTCAATATCTTTTTCCGTTTATTTTGCAATTTATTATCTCTGCTTTCTCCTAATTCTTCTCCATTTATCACGCCAAATTTATTTTATATTTTTAAAAAGATAGTCATAAATTTATATTTTTTGAATGACCTCTCATATCATTTTAATGTTTTATATAGTCTTCATTTTTTAAAATCAAAAGAGTAGAAACAAAGAAATGACACTTTATAGTGGCTGTCCATTCTCAAGATTTTGCTATTGATTGTCGATTTTAGGTATGTTGAGCTTTTAATTTTTGCTAATATATAAGAGTCAAATTCATACAATATATTCTAATCAATTTATTTATACAAACAAATCAAAATTTCAATTTAAATGATAGATAAAAATTTCTCGCATGATTCTTCATTTATATTACTTTTTGTTTTCTATTAGAACAATAAATATATTCGTTCAAATATGAATGTTGATCATATGGAGATTGTTATATTATCTTGTATATGCCCAACTTTATGTATATATAAATATAGTTTACAAAAAAAATACAATCGTAAGGTAAGAATATTTCTCATGTGTCTCAAATGTGATTATTTATTATTATACTAAAAATAAGTATTTACTAATGAAATTTATAGTACTATTAGAAGAACTTAATCTATCACCTTGGACGGCTTCAGATTCCATCTCCCAACTTTCAGTATACAAAAATGTTTTTCTCAGATTTCTTTTCCCAACTTCGTTCTCTTCTCATTTGAGTAAACTTCTTTTTCCTACCAAATGAAATTTGCACTATCAAAATAAAGATGGAGATTCCTTTTACCAAATTTAAACCGTTAGCTAATTAAATAATAGTAATTAATTATGGAAAACAAAAGATATGTAACTGATGATTTGAATTAAATGACTTTATTCTGATCAAGTAAGGTAGAATATAATTAATTTTTTAATTAGAAAATGTGAAAAATAATGCTGATAGCCAGCTTTATATATATATAGAGGTTAGTGAAAATAAATAATTTTAAAATTAGCTAATAATATCCTAAACCAAATACATAATAAAACAATCTTATATTTTATTCCGAAATTATTACCGTTTGTTTCTTGTACCAAACCATCTCTAATAGATAATTAGGAATCTTTTTGTGATCATTATTATATATGACAGAAAAGAGGTTACCACTTTTTGGAAAATATTTTCTACTTTTGTGATATTGAAGAAGTGAATTTCTAAATTTCTATTAGTCAAACATCTAAAATAATGTAAGCCCTTATTAGTTAATTGCAATTTGCACACTACACCAACTAGGGATAAGTGCTTTGGGTTAAAAAAATAAAATAAAAATTAGTAGTACTAATTAGAACTTTTAGGATGTGTGGAATTGTCAGTGGTGGCTGTATTTCTTTTTTTAAGGACAAAGATCATGTAAGTGGAATTTTTTAAATTAGAGGTCACGTGTATACAATATTTCTTAATCAAATTTGTGAGGCAGTGATTGTGATCTACTAGTAATAAACTACTCCTATCGACGTGGATGGTGTTAGGATGATTGAGATTTTTGTATTTTTGATTAAAGATTTTAAATTTAATTATTAAATATAAAAAAAAAACTTGTTAAGACTCACTCCAATGCAGATATCGGACACTAAATAAAACTCTTCCCACAACAACAACAAAAAAAAGAAGTAATATACTACTCCTAATACTGTTTGACCTAAACAACCTTTTTTTCCCTATAAATTATATAAATGTGGACCATTTTTTCTTTTTTAAACTTTCTTGGGAGTCCCAGGTATGGAAAAAGTGAAATGGAAGGGGGAAAACTCATCCATAGTTAGTGATAATAGTGATTATTCTACAATTAAGTACTAACAATCCATGTACAAGCACACATTATGTATTATTTGAGTTGCTATAAACACACATTTTGTATTATTTGAGTTGCTATAAACACATTTACCAAATGCGGGAGGAAATATAAAGGTATAATTATATAAAAATTCGAATTGCACATACTTATTATTTTCGGAGGAATCTTTAAAGATAATCGAGAAAATGTATATTCTGCTTCAAGTCTCATTACAAAATTATGGAGCATCTTATAAGGTCTCAAATTAACAAACAAAGAACTACGAGTGGAGACAAACTACTTGTTGTAACACTTGTCAAAGAGAAGAACAAACAATATAATGCACATCCTTTTAGAGTCATTATTGAAGATTGTCGATATTTGTTGAAAGTGAACAAACATCACTCTCACACATATCTAGACTAAAACAAATGTGCAGATTTTCGAACAAACAAGGGCCACGAGCATACAAAAGGTTTGCTAATCCAAGAAAAGACGAAAGGACATGGATTTCTTCTCCTAACAAACTTATTATTTTTTTTTTGGTTTTCCACCCGATGTCCGAAGCCCACATTGGAGCTCCGACTAAATTTGGATCGCGCTCTGCAGGGCCCATTCGGGGGTGGCGCTCCCAACAGGATTTTTTCCATACCCTGAACTCGAACCCGAGACCTCTGGTTAAGGGTGGTTTATGAACGGTATTTGTTTTTTCAATAAACAAATTTATTTTAACCTAATTGAGCAAATATATGTCTTGTATTTACCTGAAATAGCAAGAATTTTAAAAATTACAATATATGACAAAAACTTGGAATTTATTTGTTCGCTTGGAGCTGTATCTATTCATATTATATCAATGTATTAATTCGCTCTATATTTGTTCACTCTGATACATAGTGAATCGATAAATGTATCGCAACTTCTTTAAAATAAATTAGATAATTAGTCAAAAAATTGCTCTGATTGGTAATTAGAGCTCAAAGCACCAGCCCAAAATCCAAATTATACTGGAGTCCACTTGTCCACTGTGAGCTCAATTTAGGCCCACTAAACCAATGAAGCCCAATTGACTCAAATTATAAAGCCCAAATTAGACTGGCCCATGACATATAATGGTTCATTTTCTGCACAAATCTTAATTTCTCTTCAGTTTCAACTGGAAATGAAGCAAAGAAGAAACCTCCCTCTAATTTTGTAAGCAAATCCTTAAACATTCAATATTTGAATTTATTTTTTCTTCTTAAATTTACTATAATGTCTGATAAAGATTCAATAAATGCAGTTATTTAGAGACTTTGTTAATACTCACAGCAGAAAAATACCATTTTTCCTAACCTAAACCTCTTCTTGATGAATAAAGTTTAAAATTTTTTGTCCATTTTTTCAGTCAAAAAAATAATTGTGTGTTCAAATTTGATTAGCCAAGAATTGGTTTTCTCACAACAGCAAACCGGTCTGGGGAGGGTAGAGTATACATAGACCTTACCACTATTCTCCGAGTTAGAGAGGCTGTTTTCGAGGCTCAAGAATTGGTTTTTCTTGAATTTAGTAGTATGAAGCTGTCATTTTTGTACACAGCTAAAACAGCCTATAGGTTCTTGAGCTCCAAAGCTACATGGGGGTGTCAAGTTAGTGCAAAGAGTAAGGTAAAAAGTTGTAGAAGTGAACTCATAAGTACTAAAAAGCCTAAAGTGAAGTTAAATGAGCAGCAAAATCAAATCTTGGAAGCAATTTCAAATGGGAATTCTGTTTTCATTACTGGGTCAGCAGGGACTGGAAAAACCTATTTACTTCAGCATATCATCACTAAACTTAGGAAGATTCATGGGAAATCTCGGGTTTTCGTTACAGCTTCAACTGGGGTTGCTGCTTGTTCCCTCAATGGGCAAACCCTTCATTCTTTTGCTGGAATTGGACTTGGTGATGCTAGTTTTGTGGATTTGCTATCTAGGGTTTCGTTGGATAAGAGAGCGTATCGAAGATGGAATAAAGTTAGGGCTTTGGTTATTGATGAGATTAGTATGGTTAGTGGTGAGGTTTTCGACAATCTTGAGTTCATTGCAAGGAGCATTAGAAGTGAAGAACTTGGCTGTGAGGAGAAGATTTGGGGTGGGATACAATTAGTTGTGAGTGGAGACTTTTTTCAGCTTCCACCAGTTATTAATAAGAAGGGACAACAGAAGGAATTTGCTTTTGAAGCTGATTGTTGGAATGCTAGCTTTGACGAGCAAATTGAACTTAAAACTATCTTTAGGCAATCAGATGCACAGCTTATAAAACTGCTGCAGGGGATTAGGAAAGGGAAGTACGATTCCGAGGATTTGAAGTTATTGGATCAATGTTGCTCAAAGGTGGAGCCAGATTCTTCAGCTGTTCAGCTCTACCCACGGATTGAGGATGTGAGTAGAGTGAACGCTGAGAGACTCGACTGTTTAGATGAGGTACCGTTTCATTATCAAGCTCTTGACAGTGGTAAAGATCCTTGGAAGAAGCAGCTTAAGAATGGAATTGCACCTGAGCTGCTCAAATTGTGTGTAGGATCTCGGGTTCTCTTGACGAAGAACATTGATGTTGTTGGTGGACTTGTGAATGGTGCTACTGGTACAATCTTAGATTTTGCTGTTGTTCAAGATACTCATAAATTATATGATCGTGAAATTTCTGATATTTGCGGAAATGGTAACGTGCTACCTGTTGTTAGATTTGATTCTGGCCAAGAACTGATGATTGGTGTAGAAAGATGGTATGTAATGGAGGGAGATGAAGCTGTTGCAATGCGAAAGCAAATTCCACTCATTTTGGCTTGGGCTCTAAGCATTCACAAGTGTCAAGGGATGACTCTAAACAACCTCCATACAGACCTCTACCGTGTTTTTGGCTTTGGGATGGTATATGTTGCTCTTTCGCGTGTTAAAAGCTTGGATGGCCTTAATCTAGTCAACTTCAATCCATCAAAGATCAAGGCAAACCCCAAGGTTTTGCAATTCTATGAAAGATTGTCTGCTGAGAAAGATGAACAGAAGGAAGACAGTGTAACTGATGATATCTAAATTTGGAAGTCTCTGATGTAAACCTCGAGTAATGGTAGTATAATCCGGGGAAGTTCCTTGATGATCTGAAGCTAGATATGTGTGCGGAAAGACATATATGTGACCTCAAAGTAGAAACAAATCCATTCTTCATTATGAATGAAAAAAAGAGCAATCTTTGGTCATTCAAAAACAGGGCATTGAGTTCATCATTTTCTCCAGGTAACAGATTTGTTTGCCAAGCACCAGCACCTCAAATTTACAGAAAATCTGAGGATCTTCTGCCTATTACATAAACTTTATAAGGTGCAATCTAGATTGTCACTTAAATCCCAGGAACACACGAAGTATCTCAATTATGTAAAGACAGGTTATTGTAGAGGAATGGATGTACCCCTTCTTTATGAGACCTACAGAGGTGCGTCCTCCTACGTGTATCAACATATTTCTGTATATCTTATTAGTATCAATGGAGCTTTCGTTCAGCTATAGGAAGGAATCTTGATCCATGACAACCTACTGTACTCTGGATTGAGACTTTTGTATAACCAACTGGAGATTTCAGATTAAATTTTTAGTATATACATATACATACTCTTATAGGAATAATAGATTGGAAGAACGTTGATAAGTTTCAAGAGAAGAACCTGAATGGACAATTTCTTTACATGAGTATAATGGCTTTACTTGAGTATTTAAAAAGCTCATGAACAGATCTTGGCTAGTTAAGAACCTGAAAAATGCACACTATAATTGTTTTACATGTTTCATTCAAAATCAACAGAATACAAAAGTTTAGATTCTATCTCTTACAAACATATTATCAAATACATTAGGTGCATTATCCGCCTCAAATTAGTTGTTAATCCACACAAAATACATCAAAAAGACATAATGCATGTGGAAATCAGGAACAACTGCTAACATGCATATAAAACTTCAAAAATTATTGATGTATTTTGTGTGGATTAACAACTGCATATCCCATTCAGCAGCTTCAGTGGTGATTTAAGAATTGCAATTAAAGATAAGTGGACATGCAATTGCCTCATAACCAAATAAAAACAAAGTTCATCAAATTATCAAACTTCAAGATGACCTTCAACACATCGTGGTGATGAACTCTTTGCTCTAAAAAATTTGATTAACTCTCAAAACTTCACATGTCGGAAATCTTACGGAAAATATATTCACCATGAATACTCGTATGGAAATCACCAAAGCTTGAGGTGTGTCGAACTAAGGATATTTCACTCGATATAAGTGTATCCCCAAGATTCAACAAACTCTTCTAATATAAAACTAGAAGTCAGAAACTAACAAATATCTACAAAAAGAACACCAACAATATAGATGGAAGAATTAGAAGGAAGAATTTCTCTCTCTATTCACACAAAAGGAATATATATGATTTCTTACACCAACAATGGCCAAAGAACATTATAAATAATAGGTAATGGCCATCAGATTATTGACCTCTTCAACCCTCATTATTGAAATGGATTAATGGAATCTCAATAAAGAAAATGAGACGTTGGAAAAAAGTATTAAAGACCTATTTAATCAAGACTATTAAGGACATTCAATAGCTATTTAAGGATGGAAATTAAGATTGTCGACACAATCTTTTCTCAAAAATGAAAGTATGCAATTGTAGAATCAATTATTTGTTACAATTGTTTATGGGAAGAAATATTTCTATATAAATCACAACTTAAAATATTAAAATAATAATTAACTCTCAAAATATCATTCGGGTCATTGATTTTTTTTTAAAAAAAAACAATTATATCTTAGGTAGCTCAATAAAATGAAATGAAATGCTATCAATACAAAAATAAATAAAATAAAATAATATGATGGTCCCACCTCCCACACTTTTTGACTTGAAATACAACGTTACAAAAACATGAGTAAGCCGTTTTAGCAGTGAGAGAAAAGCTCCATTGATGTAACTCCCAAAAAAGTTCTCCCAATTACCTCAACCGCACCCTAATTTTGGAGAATTACACTCCGAAAAATCTACTTAAATTCTCTGTTTTTGGTGTTTCAGAGACTTCATTCATGGCGGATTTCTCTTTTCTTTCCGATAGCGACAATGAAAAAGCTGTAGAAGAGCTTCTCTCACAAGCAATGGATCAATCTGTTCTTGAACAAGTTGCTGCCATTAATTGTTCTGGTTTTACTGACTCTGTGCTCCCCACTCAGCTCGAAACTCGTTTTCGCAAACTCAAATCCCTTCCTGCTGCTCCGGCAACTCCAAAACCCTCTACTGTCGCAAGAAATTCCAGGAGTTTCGGTTCCTCGGAGTTCACAAACACCCCTAAAACGAAGAAAATTGATGATGAAAATGAGAAAATTGAAGGAAGCCCAGTTGAGGAGAAAGGTTCTAAGGTGAATTTGGAAGATGAGTTTGTTGAAAAACAGATTGAAAATGATGTTTTCTCGAAAACCACAAATGGGAAAAGAGGGAAAAAATCTTCATCTGGGCCAATATCATCTCCATCGGATTCTCAGAATTCTTCGAAGGATTGTTCGTCTCCACCAGCGAAAACTGGGTGTTTTTGGTGTTCACCTAAGAAGGGGTTTAATAAAAAGGGGAAAGAGAATAGGAATGCGAGTATGGGGCTGAAATGGGAGAAGGATGATGAGTTTTTATCGGACTTGAGTATATTTTCTTCGAAAAATCAAGAGAAGTTGATGAAGAAAGCTATGGAGGAGCAAGAGAAGATAAATAGAGAAGCTGAGAAGATCGTTAAGTGGGCAAAGCAAGCATCTGCTAGGATGGATGTTTCTAGCATTGAAGATGAACTAAGTGATGATGACACTTTCAAATGAATGTGAGAATTCCTTTTATGCTGCTTTATAAGATGCAATGTTCATGTTTTTAGATTGTCACTTGAATCCTAGGAACACATTAAGTATCACAACTATGTAAAGATGGGTTTTTTGTAAAAGGCTGTTGGTTTCCTTGTCATCCAAAAAAGAAGAAAACAGACTGGACTAGTCTATTGACATTTCTAATTGTGTTTTGATTTAAGAATTGCAACTAAAGATAAGTTGACATGCAATTGCCGCATATATATAACCAAATAAAAACAAAGTTCCATCATAATTAACTACTCTGAAAAGATAAGAAATTTTTCATTATAGAGAAAAAAGTGTTTGCTAAAATTTGTACAGTTTAAGATAGCTGAAACAACCAAAATTAGAAGCAAAAGTGATCAAACAACGTACTCAAAAGTATTGACATTTAATCCTAAATAAAGGACAGCAATGGAAGCCATAGTCACCCTCTCTCCAAACCATAGTCGCCCAAAAGAAAGAAAAAAGAAGATGAAATAAACGTTGGAAAGCATACACGACAAGAATTAATCGATCAAAAATGTAGCTGCAATGCAAGCACGTCTCATCAGAAGGTTGGGCGAGATGAGCGACTCTTTGAATTCGAATGATCAAACTTCAAGATGGCCTTCAGTTTCTGAAAAAAATTAAGTGCCCATGCCTGCAAGTAACACAATCAGAGGCTGAGAAAGTGGTCATGAAGCTGACACTCTGTACAAAAACTTGAAACCCAAGTTGACTACATTGGGCACTGATTGAAGTCCAAATATATTTTTGTATTCATTCAAAGATAAATTTAATAGAAGGGGAGCTTGGAGTGATGATAAGTGGTGTACTGCGACCACAAGGTCATTTTTTCAAGCTATGGAAACAACCTCTTAATGAAATGCAAAGTAGTAAGATTATGTACATATACTCAATATGGTCCAAGCCTTCCCTGGACCCATAAGTAACAAGAGCTTAGCGCACAAGACTATCCTTTTGTTCATATATAATTTAAGACAGTACAAACAGTAACAACATTCCTCATTTCTTCCAATAATAAACATGACAGTGAGAATGAACAGATAAGGGCAAGTATTGATAATCAATTTCCTAGAGAGACTATGGAATGAATGGTAACAGGAATTTTCCTCACTTTTTGTTCCCAAAATTACTCCCATAATGTAAGTATAAATTAATAGAAACCGAAGACATTTGCGAGTATTCTTTCCTCCAAGCTTCTCTTTCTTTTATTTTTCTTTTCTTTGACTTTGGTGCAGCTATAAGAGGTCATTGATTAAACAGAATCATAACCCCCGCTAATGGTGGAATAAATCACCGGAAGCCGAATTACCGAGCTGAGCCAGGAATCCGGTATTCATAACCGGTACTGTATTCAGGAGTAAATTTCAGAATTTTTGTACTCGGTGTGGTAATTCGGTAACCGGTACTACCTAATAGCGAAGTATCTAACTTTATCAGCATTTGAGCAAGAGCATCAGTTCACCAGTACTGCCAATAAGGACATGTTATAGCTCAGAGTATTGAAGGAGTGCTCTTAACCAGTACCTCCTTTCTCCTTTTTAATGCTACACTTCGTCTAAAAGTATACAAGAGGAGTGGGTAAACTCCTTATATTAATGAACGAATTCTTTGCTTCAGGAAAACAACTCAAGAGCAGTTTCTCATGCTTCAGGCTATCAATTTAGGAGCAATTGTCAAAGCTACTTACCTACATCCTAGTAATCGAGTTTCAGATCTAGTCTTTAAAACTTTTCATGCTTTTGGATTGCAAAAGAATCTCAATCTTAATTTTGGGTTGAATTTGGACTTGGCTATTTTCCGAGATTTATACAGCCATGCCAACTCCACCTTCAATACGTAATTACCGAATCACTGAACCAGAATTTACTGTACCGAAGCTTGATTTACTATACATGACCGAACTTTGGAAATACCGAACTGAAGGGGATTGGGTGAGAGAGGTTCGTACCTTCCAACGTCTTCTATGCAAAAGAATACGGTTGATTTCTTCCAACCTGATAATTATTCGCTGAAAAGTCGGTCTTTTTGATGGTTGCTCCTCCCAGCAATCCTCAATTAACCTGTTGAAATAATCACTTTAAATACAATTGAAGGAAATTGAAAGAAACACAGGGACTTACTCTCTCAATCCATGAGCATACAACTTTTGTGAAGCTCTAAAGGGAGGGCGTTCATTTGCAACATATGCTTTGGCCACCTCAATTTCCTGCTTCATGGAAAATGGTGGACAGCCTTCAATCATCTGTGGAACGGAAAGCATATTAAGGCTTATACATGTCTAAATTACCCAACGGCTGTCTTAAATATTAAGGGATTTACAAACATGCTGGAACAGTCAAGGTGTTCCGAGTGAATTAATAAGGTAGAATAAGCATAAATTTGCAAGAAATAAGAATAGGAGACAGTAGATGGCAATACAATCTTTTTAGACACAACTAACATCGACTGCAAAATATGGAGGACCCCGTTGCCTTTTTCCTCCATGAGATGAGATCTAGAATGCATACATACCAACCTGTTGGTGGCTATCAGTCTGATATCATGCCCATTAGCACACATTACACATCAAAGTTCAGTTACATTAAGTAAAAAACTGAAAATATCTACGAAGCAAGAAGTGATAGCCAGCTGCCCACGAACAAACTAACATTTTTTCTTCAGACAGGGCACAACTGGAGAGCCTTTTTCAGTAGTTTATGCATGAGAGGAAAGTATTAAGAATTAGAAGAGCTTACCTCTTGCAATATCAAAGCAAATGAGAAAACATCCACCTTGGTATCATACTCCTCATGCTTAAGAACTTCTGGAGCAACATATCTCCCTGCAAACCAAGAGGTCAATTCAACTTGTTATTCATAAACTAAAACATTAGAATTTTATATCACACCAATTGCCTTGTTAAAAACATGCATAAAGACCCATAGTTCTACAATGATTAAATAGGAGTGTTATCAACTAAATTTTGAGGCAACCAGTACTTATGCATATATAAAATAACTTTTTAATTCTCCTCTTCAAATTCTATTGCCAAATGTTCAAGAGAATGATTCTTTTGATGAACAAAAAAAAATCAAGATACTCCTTCTATCCCAAATCCTAGAGTTTCATTCACTAGCACAGCCATTTAAGTGTCTAAACGGGAACTGTTTAGTCTTTGCTGGCAAAAGATTCAAGGACCATATAAACACTTTCAGTTTCAAATAAAAGATTCAAGGACCATATGCTGAATCTTAGAGAGGAAACCGGAGGTGAAATTGTGTTTCATCAAAATTAAAAGGAAAAGTAGAACCATGCGACTTTTGAGCCTAAAGCCATTGTTTGTATACGCTTTGCATAAAGAAAAAAGAAACATAATATAAGAGTAACAAAAAAGTGACAACAAAGTAGCAGTAACAAATCATTAGTGTGAATATATTTCTTCAACAGCATAAAATGCTGGGATATACTCACATGAATCCTCTTGACGCGCCAATGGTCTATCTTCCTTGACAGTTTTGGTAAATTTCATCAGCTTACTAATTCCAAAATCTGCAACTTTCAGAAGTCCAGAATCATCCCGTAATATGTTTCTGTCATTTCACTCAGAAGTTAAAAGTTTTCCATACATTTGTCAGGCTTACTTCAGCCACTAAAGAACAAGCAAAGCACGTGACTGGACACTGGGAAACAGTCAGGAAGACTATAATAACATACTCGGGCTCCAGGTCTCGATGAATTATTGCTTCAGGTTTATGCTCATGCAAGTAGTTTATTCCTCTGCAAAATGTATACAAATATGACTATATGAGACACATAGACGCAACTATAAGAAAGACAATTTCAGATTTCTCAACATATTTATGTAAACAGCTTCTTCTGCAACTGATCATGAAGCTGTGCCACTACTTTGCTTTCTAATGAAGATTTATAATCATTATGGAACCCCAAAGGCCAGCACCGTACTGTGTTGAGATCAACAAAGTTAAAAAACTTATAACCCAATGGTGAAAAAACACAAATGCATGAAGAGATACAAAATGAATGTAACAATTCTAAATTATACATAGGCTGAAGAGACTTTAGTTGGTGTTCCTGTATTAATTCCATTTATCAACAGACACCTTAGGCAAATTCAAGCACCTGGTGAACAGCATGCATGTAATACTAATAAGATTCTCAAGTGGAAATTCAGGACATCAACCAGTAAACAGACCTTGCAATATCCAGTGCAAACTTCACAGTCATTATTGGCTTTAATGCACCTTTCCGTTTTAGGAATGCACGAAGATCTCCCTGAATACAGAACAGAATCAATGGTATACTTTAAATCGGCAGGGACTTCAAAGGCTTTCTCAACGACTTTAATGAATTTAGTTGACATAAATAATGGGGAATATTTCCTTTGATCAACAAACAAAACAGAACCATGGTTTTAATGATGAAATAATATGCATGATTTGTTAAGTCGTTAACACCCTTGTATATTTAGTACTTTTTTTTTTTTTTTTGAGAATGGCAACTTTTTCTTCTATTTATCCACAGGTATACTACATCAAAGTATCCCCCTTCCAAAAGTATTACAAACTAAAACAGACTCCATCTGTGTTGTTTGTCACAAATAGTCTAAAACATCAAAAAGTTCTTCTGCCTGTACGAAAACTCTGTTTACACCAAAAATAATAAAGAGCTATACAATTCATCTTGAAATTCTGCAAATTGTTCTTCTTGCCCTCAAAACATCTTTGATTCCTTTCTTTCCACACTGTCCACCATATACAAGCTGGGACAATCTTCCATCTCTCCTCCTTAATTGTAGTATTGCCCACATTGATCCAACAATTTAGAAGTTGTACTATGTTTCTTGGTTTCACCCAAGTGATCTTCCTAAGGCTGCTGAATATTCTCCATAATTGATCTGT
>JAJONR010004449.1:0-75268 GCA_029582245.1 Solanum etuberosum
GGATATAATTAGTGGTAAATATCAGCTTCGAGTTGGTGGAAGGATCCGTGTTGTAACATATATCCCGATTAACAATGAGATCAAGGTAACAGTTACAGTTGAACAGTGGGTTTCCATAACTATAAGGGAGATGGTAGATTTCTCCATACTCTAGAGAGCTGATGCAGAGAACTAAACATCAAGAAGTATTTTATACTTTTTCTGAAGATTAATGGCCTTTGATTTTTCAAAAATATTTATTTATTTAAGATTATGAATGACTTTTGAAGCTGATAATCATTTTATCTCTTACAAACTGTCATTTAGGTTTTGGTATATTTACAGTGGACTGCATATTGGATTGTCCTACTCTTGTGAGACACACACTTCTTGTCAGAAGTATTAGATTACATGTTCAAACTTTGGCACTGATGATCTTGCTTACTTTCAACTTCTCTGATTGTTGTTTTTCTCAGATTTGAGAAAAAGAGTTTGTGAAGATAATGACTCATGGATTTTCTTGATTATATTACCCAATCTGTCTCCAACCCTTCGTATGTGTGGAATCTTCATCCTCTGTATGTGTGGAAAAGACACTTTATGTTATGGGGAGTACCAAATGATTTTTTCAGACTTTGGCACGGACAATCTTGCTTACTTTCTACTCCGAGAACCAGTTTTTCGACTTCTGTCATTTATGTTTCTCACGTTTGAGATGTATACACCTCTGTTGTTTAACAACACCTGAAAAATCATGTCCAACTTTGCAGAAAGGCAATCAACAAAGGAATTGGTGTGGATAACATGCATTATCTTAATGATGGCCTCTGGAAGGTACGCACTATCTATCTTGTCACGACTCCTATTCGAGAAGTGAATTTTGTTTCCTTATGGTTTATAACTAGGGCATTTTGTTTGTTGATTGAACATGACTAATCTTTGCACTTGTAAGTGATGTGAAAGCTTTTTCATTATCTGTTTCTTGTTGACAGATGGAGCGACTGGATTGAGCTTTAAATGGCATCTTTACTAGATGGACAATGTTTACCTGCTGCAAATAGCAAAGACTTTGCTCATCTTTATGCAGCTGTTATTTTGTTTCTCCAGATGTTAGTGACCAAGCTGAACAAAAATTTCTTAAATTTAATGAAGGAGAGCCAAGTTTCTAGGGGATTTATACAATTTATGATTATTGTTTTGGAACTACAAATTTTCTTTATCCGCTCGATATCGAAGGAAGGTGTTTGCGTCTAAATTTTAACTTTGGAGAATCAAAATATAAAAAGTTAAATATATAAAAAGGCCAATGAAATTTAACATAAAAAACATATAATCTAGTTACACACTGTAAATATTTGTCATAGGGGTGTTAATTAACTCTTTTTTTTTACAAGAATTGCTTGCTCTGATCATGTGGTTATTATGAACTTGGAAACGGGATGAGATCAGAAAATTTATAAAACTAAAGTGATATTTATTGGAAGAAATAAGTGTTCCTTCAAAATTTTCAATATGACCAAGGAATATAGGAAAATAAAATAATTAAAATGCTTTATTCACTTTCTTTTTTGCATATTAAGAACTGACAAATAAAAATAAAAATAAAAATAAAAATGTTGGAAAATAATAAATAAAATACTAAACATTATTCATCGTCAACTTATCCATCCAAATCATACATTGGAAAAGTGAGAAAATATGAAACATAATGGTAAAAAAGTATACTTAATATATCACTTTTTTTTAAAGTTAAAAGGAGGTTTAATATCTACTATACACACATAAAAATAGTAATTTTAATTATATGATGTAATTTCTAACGAAGGCGGTTTAGATGAATCCTTCGGCCCTTTCTAGCTTTGCCCTGGCTAATTACTCAATTTGATCCATTATTTTTTTAATTTGTCTAAATTATCACTTTCTTTGTATCAAGACAGGTCAATAATTAATTGTTTGTGGGATATATGCTCCATTATAGTTTTTTAAACAATGTCAAGTGGCACTCTACATTACTAATTTTCTCCACCAAATCTAATTTGAATGTTTATTAATGAATTAAATTAAATGGGTAAAGGTTAAAAGGGGTAAAATATTAAAATGAGGGCTCTAAAACAAAACCCTAACTCGTAGAGAGGAAGAGAAGATAGAAAAAAGATGTATCACAGTAAAGAAAGACGTGTCGAACATCTAAGTAAGGTGCATAAGAGTTATTGTAGACCTGAACCACACAAAAGACAAGGGCAACACAAACCTCTCTTAAAACCCTAGCCTCCTCATTTCACTTGATATATTAATATAAGAGGCGCCTCCTGCAGCCATTTCTCCATCTCTCTCAGCAGAGTCCAGCCAGCCATGGGTATCGATCTGAAGGCCGGAGGTAAGAGTAAGAAGACTAAGCGTACCGCCCCTAAGTCTGACGATGTTTACCTCAAGCTCCTCGTCAAGGTATATATAGATTCAGTTTGTTTTCTATATGTAATTTTCAAGTTGTTTGATGGTTTAAAGTTTGTTGTTTGATGTGCGTTAATAGCTTTACCGATTCTTGGCAAGGAGGACCGGAAGCAAGTTCAATGCGGTGATTCTTAAGAGGCTCTTCATGAGCAAGATTAACAAGCCTCCACTTTCTCTCTCGAGGTTGATTTCTTATGCCGAAGGAAAGGTATATTGTTTAGGGCTTTTTTTGTGTTTTGTTTTGTTGATTTAGATGTATATGTTATTTTGTTTGTGTGTTTGTGGTTAAAGTGATGATTTTGATATTGGTTTATCAGGGCGATAAGACTGTTGTCCTCGTGGGTACTATTACCGACGATGTTAGGGCTTATGAAGTTCCAAAGTTGAAGGTGTGTGCTTTGAAGTTCACAAAGACAGCCAGGGCAAGGATTGAGAAGGCTGGTGGTGAATGCTTGACATTCGATCAGTTGGCTCTAAGGGCTCCACTTGGACAGAACACGGTATTGAATCAGATCCTTATAGTTCTTTGCTACTTGCAGTATTTTGTTTCAGGTGTCTTTGTTAGCTATGTGTGATATGTATCTATGTTTTCACTTTTGGTGAAGTGGTTGATTGTTTTTAATTGGAAAAGGGTGATAAGTCCATTATTTCAGCTTTTGATGTTACTACTTTTGTTTAGTACTTGATTTTTCATGGATTTACTGAACAGGAAAGCTTTTGATATTTGGATATTAAACCTTGAATGGCCCTTAATTATCTTGCTGCATTTTCGTTGTGAGTCTTGATTCTCTGTACACATTTGAGTGGCTTTGATGTTTTGCTGTATGTGACCAACAGTTGTGTATTTCATTGTATTTTTATGGATACTTGTCAAATTGAATAATTGATTCTTGTTAATATAATACCAGAATGAACTCTGTTATTTGGATTGTCACTTTGCATGGTTAAAGGTATGGCTGTGAAATAGTTGGTATAATTTAGTGTGGTGGTCTTATCTAGTAAAATACTTACTCTCTCAGTGAAGGGTACACATGCTTTCATGTTAACCCAATGACAATTTGACATTGTTTGGCCATTCTTTCTGATCGGTTGATTTTATTAGCAATTCAGCTATGTCGTATGTATTTTGAATGTTATTTTTTAGTGGCTTCTTCTCTGTCCATTGCACCCTATGTTTTTGTTGATCCCAGCTGATCATTTGTTGCACATCGATCTTCTTGGAAATCTTCTTATGATTTCAAAGATTTTATCTGTGCGTATAGAAACCCATAAAAGATCCTATCTGCTTAAGCCTTTTCCCAACTGAATATATGGAGTTGTGCTTCAATGTATTGGGATTACATTTTTCCAAATAATTAGTATGTTGTATAATTGTTGAGTCTCTTTCAGGATGACTGCAGATTTTAAGACGAACAACATATCCTCTTGTTTTACTAAATATTTGAAAAGAATGCATTGAAAGCTAGTGTAACATGAAAAGTACTATTATCTTGATGTCTGCAAGTTCTAAGATTACCTTAGCTGTTAATTTGTCGCACATTACTCTTCTGTGTAATCTTCTTATGATTACAAAGATTTTTTCTGTGCGTATAGAAAACCAGAAAAGATCCCGTCTGCTTAAGCCTTTTCCCAACTGAAATATATGGAGTTGTGCTTCAATGTATTGGGATTACATTTTTTCCGATTAAGTGCTTAAGCCTTTTCCCAACTGAAATATATGGAGTTGTGCTTCTATGTATTGTGCTTCAATGATTGCAGATTTTAAGATGAACAATGTTCCCTCTTGATTTACTAGATATCTGATTAGAAAGCATAGAAAGCGAATGTAACATGTAAACATACTTTTGTCTGGTTAAGAGGATCTTAGCTGCTCATTTAACGCACTTAGTTCTTCTTGGAAATCTTTTCATGATTTCAAAGATTTTATCTGTGCGTATAGCAAATCAGAAAAAGATCCTATCTGCTTAAGCCTTTTCCTAACTGAATAGATGGATATGTGCTTCAATGTATCAGGATTACACTTTTCTTCTTCCAATGTATATTTTTGAGTCTTCTGGATGGCAGCAAATTTTAAGAGGACAAAGATATCCTCCAATTAACCAGATATTGGTTGGAATAGATAGCCCATAAAGCTAATGTAACATGAAATAGTACTATTATTTGGAATTAGGTTAATGTGTTTTATGATGGAATTGTTTTTGTAAAACTGGCAAGTACCCTATCTATCTTCTTTTATAGAGTCTATAATCATCCCTTTACTTCTTCTTTTATAGAGTCTATAATCATCCCTTTACTGTGTTAATTTCTAGTTATAAAAAAGTCCCAGCTTGTTTGAATGCTAATATTGTTGATTGATTTGCAGCTTCTCCTCAGAGGTCCTAAGAATGCACGTGAAGCAGTGAAGCACTTTGGTCCAGCTCCAGGTGTTCCACACAGCCATACCAAACCATATGTCCGTGCCAAAGGAAGAAAGTTTGAGAGAGCTAGAGGAAAGAGGAAGAGCAGGGGTTACAAGGTTTAAGTTGTTTTCTATTATTTATCTAAGAATGGTTGTTATTTGTATCGTGGCAGTACAAGTATTTGCAGACTCTATATGCAGTTGCTTATGTTTACTCCCGTCTTGTCGAGGATATTTGATTTTTATCTACTTTGAAATCAACTTTTAGTTTAAAATGATTGTGGTGCATCAGTTTATTGTTAAGCAAAAGTCCATATAATGTGACTAATTGTTATTTAATACATTACCCATCCTCATGATCTTCTATGGATTGGGTTTGTTTTGAACTGCGAGCTCAAACGTAGGGATGCTAATGGTTGGTTTGGCTTTCCCTTCCTAAGCTATAGCCCAATCCTCAAGGCCCCTTTTACAGTAGTATATCTACACCTGCTACACTTGTTGTTGCCGCCAAAATCAACGACCACTTAACTCCCTCTTTTACTTGTCGACTGAAATACCTTATATCCTCTTGCTTTGGGTTATTTACAGTGCTACGAACTCGTCTTTAAATTTGACTCTACTTTATATTTTCAATCAATTTGCAACAAGGACATCAATGAACCGAGCTACAAGTAGAGGGACTTGGTTTGTTGTCTTGTATGGCAATTTGATGTTTAGATATAGTAAAATGAATAATAGAAATACCAATTTCAGATGTCCCCGTTATATTGCATCGAAATTTTCATTGGTGATATATGTAAATCTTGCTTAATAATCATGGTGACGGTAGTTTGTTAGGAATTATTGCTTTTGTCGATAAGCAAGTGAAGTGGTAGAATGATTTATTATTTCCCATTCTATTGTATAATCAGGTGTTCAATATAGGAACAAAGTTTACAATGTTTTTCAGTAAACAAATGTGAAACTAACCCTCAAAATGACTGAAAAAAATAACTATCAATACAACACGTTGGAAATTATAGGTCTTAGATATTAGTCTACCACTTGTAGCTGCTAACATGTCACATTTTAGCCTAGTGTGCTCGCTCATTGTTTGTTCACCTATCAAAAATTGTTTAATTGAATTTTAGCTTGTATAAGTCGATAAGGATTTATTTTTATATTGTACTATTTCCTTTTCTCCCTGCACGAGCCCCAAAATTGAGCATACTGACGTTTGTTCAATTTCTATCTTATCATGCTGGAGAAAGGGAGTGCTCTAGGCATAACAATTGTAATTTAAGAAACCACAAACGTTGAATAACAACTGTGACCACTCAAATAAAAATTCAAAACCAACATTGTGCAGTACTACATCATAAGTTGAGCCAACATTTAGATCAGAACTTGTTAATAAAGTCATAAATGTTAGAGTTGGTCTCTTGAGCTCTTTCTTGATTAATGAAATGGGCAGCTCCCTCCAACACAACAACATCCTCCAGCATCGGCACATCCTTCTTGAAACCTCCTCCATGTACATACTCTTTCATTCCTGGTGTTGTATACACCACGTCCAAATCACCTACCACAAATTTTACAGGGACATTCACATTCACCCCTGTCCACGGAGCTGTCAGCTCCCAGTTCCTGCCCAAAATTCAACGGTACGGAGTAAGCAACATGTAAATCACATTCAAATAGCGGCCAATTATAATATAATTAGGGACAATGGAACATACAAATCAAGGGCGCGGTAGTAGTTTAGTCCTCCAGTGAATCCCTTTTGGTCAAATTTGGTAGAGTAGTAGTTGAGATCATCTTGAGAAAGCCATACAGGCAACTTATCATCAGTGCAAATGCCAAAGGGGTTCTCCTTGGGTAAACAAGGTGGTCCTGGTTTTCTATCTATCAATATCTTTTTCAGTACTGCTTCACTGCCGTATTTGGCCATCTCATCTTCCATGCCTGGGTCCTAATATCAAAATCACCATCTTATATTAAGCCCTCATTAGACAAACAAAAATAATCAAATCACAAAATTAATCTTAGTATCAATTTTTATAATAAGTCAGTACTTTTTTACAATAAAATTATATAAAAGTCAATTAGTAGTATAATGGACTGTGGTGCATTGGTGGGACTACTCCATCCGTCTCGCATTCGAGCACTGGTATGGTATGAATGGGAGCGCCACCCCAAATGAACTCTACCGTATGCAATTCAAATTACTCTAACGCGGGCACCAAATACCAAACGGGAAACCCAAAAAAGAAAACGAAAAAGAAGTCAGTAATATATAGGTAGGTCTTTGAACCCCCCCCAACCAACCAATTATAGCAAGATATATTCACGTGACAATTTGGACGAGAGAGCAAGCATTTATTGAGCCAGCATCAGTCACCCCACTTGGCTAGTTTTCAATTTTATCTGATAAGCTCTTGTTCCTGGTAGGTACAAGCACCGTTGGCGATGTACACGGAAACAGTAACATAGCCTGTGCATATTGAACGATAAGAAAAATTTACTGACAACATAATGAGCTATCTAACTCCACCAGTACCCACGAGGTATGTTGTTTAGATTCTCCAAAATTATTACTATTATACTTGGCGTAAAAGTTTAAATGTAATATTTTTAAAGTATTCAACACATAACTTTTTGACATTTATATAAAGTTCAAACAGCATAGTACTCGAGTATTTAGGGAACAACACTATAATATATACATACAGTGGATCAAGTTGTGCGTTAAGAATTACTCTACTTAATTAAATTAAGACCAAATAGGCATTCCTAAGTGCACTGATTTGTAGTCTTGATACCCTATTACGGTCCACGGACACTTAACAACTTTCTCCAAATTAGTAATTTAAACTAACAGATAAGTTTAGATGAGGTACTGGCACAACAACACTACTACCTAAAATACAAAAACACTTCCACCAGAAAATCTCTGTGTTGGTCTATATATGTTAACGAACAAATTAAGTATCACTTTAGGTCATTTTACCTATAATAAGGAGCCAACCAATAAGTGATTTTAGCAAATAAAAAGTAACTAGTGCTCATACTTCTTGTAAATAGTACTTAATTCACAAAAGAAGAAGATAATTTAAATTACTACATACAATATTTTTTTGCCAAAACGATATTTATAACACTCACATGCACGTTACATCATTAAAATCGAATGTACCAGCAACTAATGACTCTACGTCAGTGCTGCAGCCTGCAAGTACATTTGGACCCCATTTTGATCCAATGAGGATAAAAATAAGAGGACTGTATTGGATAGCCAGATTTGACAATAACAGTGGTCAGTGCTAACTTTAATCTCTATATTTAACAAGGACCTTTAATTTGGATCTACTGCTCTTTCTTAAAAACAAAAAGTCAATAATGTACAACAAACAAATTTCTTTAACTACTCTTTTGTTATCAGTATTTTTAGAAGCTTAAAATCTAGAAGTTGAAAGGAGTACTAGAAAAGTAGAAGTCAATTTATAATTACTTTGGAAGAAAATAAAAGATAGAAAACCTATTCTAATCAAGTATAGTGCTTTTAACAATAAAAACGGATGGTGCTTAGAGTGAAAGCTATTAAAGAAAAGATCTGTTAAACTTTAACTTTTGCTTGCAAAAGCAATAAAGGTATAAAACATTATAAGCATTTTTTTTTAATACTATAAAGTTATTTAAAAAAATAATGATCTATGAATAGTGAAATTGACAACCTGAAAACAAGACAAATAAGTTTTATAATTGATTATATTTCACTAATTGTGTAATCCTTTATTTGTACGCACTGTGAGTTACAATATTATTTGATTAATCATACCTGCAACAACAACCACAGCAGCAACAACAAATCCAATAAAATCTCACAAGGTGAGATCCAGTGTATGCAGACCTTACTATTTTCAAAAGACCCTCGACTCAAGCAAATCAAAACATGTCAGGTAAAAGGAACCGTAACAATACGTACCTGGAATCTGCACATGTAGTAATCATCTCCAAGGAAAGCTCTCATAGTAGGAATAGGCTTCATTTTAGGATGCCTTGGCCTAAAAGGCACACTAAGACAAACATATGCCTTCACTAAATCAGGCCTAAACAAACACAAGTACCAACCAATCATGGCACCCCAATCATGCGCCACTAAAAACACACTCTCCACACCTAACGACTCAATAAGCGCTACCAAATCACCCACTACATGAAAATAAGTATAGCTCGCAACTTCCTTAGGGGCGTCCGTGTCCCCATAGCCACGTAAATCGGGCGCCACCGCACGGTAGCCTTGGTCTGACAAGGCTACAATCTGGTGGCGCCACGTGTACCAAAGCTCGGGGAAGCCGTGGAGGAAGAGAACTACGGGGCCTTTGCCTTTTTCAGCTACGTGCATATTGATTCCATTAACGTTCAATGTTCTGTGCTCAATACCTTCCATTTTTTTTTTCTTCTCTTTTGTTGAAGATAAGTTAAACAGCTGCTTTGTTTTTTTATGATAGTATATCATGTGTATATTTAAAGGGTGGTTATATGAAAAGTAAAAGGGGAAGGCGGGATGGTGACCGATGAAAGTAAATAAATGCGGCTGCCATAATATTCATGGCTCTAAATGTGCATTGGAACGAGGGGACTTGACTATATACTTTCCCTTATTTCAAAACTAGACACAGGTCACGGGTTCAATATTTTTTTATTTTAATTTATGTGATATATGTAGAATTTAGAAAGTTGATTAAATTTTAATATAATTTTTATATATTTAAATTGTTAATTGTGCAAATTTATTGTGAAGAGGTTCATTAAGATGTTCATAATTAATGTATTTTTCGTCATCGATCGTTGATTTTTTACTCTAACTAGTTACAAGATATAAGCAAATATTATCGACATTCAAAATAATAAAGCAATAACTAAAGATGTGAATTTAAAACTAAAAGTCATAGCTAAAACGGATTTCATAATTTTGAAAAAATTATATACTAATTAAATTAAAGTAGAACAAAAGAAGTAATTTAAAAAAAATAAATTGAAACACGCTGAAGCATGCACGTCGATGGAGACGTGCCTGCTCAGCGTGAAGTCTTGAATTTAAAACTAAAAGTTATAGTTATAACAGATTTCATAATTTTGAAAAAATTATACACTAATTAAATTAAAGTAGAACAATAGAAATAAAATTTAATTTTTTTTTCGAAATACGCTGAGCGAGTGCCTGCTTCAGCGCGAACTGTCAAAGTAGAACAAAAGAAATAAATTTTTAAATTTTTTCTCGAAACACGCTGAAGCACGCACGTCGACGGAGACGTGCCTACTTCAGCACGAACTGTCGACGTGACTGCTTCAAAGTGAAGTCTTGAATTTAAAACGAAAAGTCATAGCTAAACGGATTCCATACTTTCAAAAATATTATATACTAATTAAATTAAAGTAGAACAAAAACAACAAATTTTTAATTTTTTTTTTTCGAAATACGCTGGAGCAGGCACGTCGAACTGGCTCTTATATAATTATTATATAAGAGAATATATTTATCGGATCTACGTATTTTAATTAAAAATGGTGTTTGACTACTTATCTTCTTTTATGTCTTAGATAGTCTTTCTTGATTGAATATAATTGAGGTGTTGATAATATTTAAAAATAATTTTACTGGAGGTGGGGTGGATGGGGGGGGGGGGGCGATGAATGATAAAAATAAGACAGGTGGTAGGGGTTTAGTGTCATGTATTCATTTTCGAGAAGTAGCTTATATCTATAATGTGTTACTATATGATATGAATGCCACGCTAGTGCCTTGTAACGCCCCAACTATTTAGGGCAGGGTACGTAATTGGGGAGGGGGGGGAGGGTTGGAAATCGAGTCTTTTTCATTTTATTTTATAGGATATATGTCCCCTAAGGAACGGAATCTTGAGTACTAATATTAATGTTTGATTGGATAGAAAATTTAAGGAAAAAAATACATTTTGAAATTTTATGATTTTAAATATAATATTCGTATGGTTATAAAATTGTAGATTCATAGAGAGTACGTCCTAGAATTTGAGGTATAAGCTTGTAAACACATAAGTGTAAGATATAATATGAATAGTGGAAGGCCATACCGTGAACAGAGGAAATAGTATGAATTATCTATTTTTAGTGAAGATAATAAGAATTTTGGAATATAAGGAGTAACTAATAGCCCACTAATAGACTCCCTCATGTATATAATAAATATGAATGCCTTCTTTTTCCCTTTTGTGAAAGGGGTGGTTGTGTAGGAAATTGAGTCCTTGAGAATGAATATAAACTTAATGTCATAGGAGCAATTGATAGTACTACGAATGGACTCCCATTTATGTAATTTTTTCCCTTGGTGATACGTACTCATTAATTTGGTTTCTAATTTTTGTTGTTGAAATGTTACGCACTCTATAATAGTACAATCAAAACGTGATATAATTCTTTTTAATTGCGAGTGCATGATTGTAGGATACTCAAGTGGTTAGAATCCATGTTACGTATTAAATTTGAAGGGAGCCATACCCATTTATTTCTTGGTTGTGAAGCTGCTGAAAAGTTAAAATTTGTATTTTTTGTGACATATGTTGAGCTGTCCCAAATTGTCCGTGGGACGGGAATTTGACGTTCATCTTGAATATTTTTGGATTAAGTTAGACTCGAAATTTATTTCTTATCATGTCATCAGAGTAAATATTATCCAATTATTTTTTACTCGAGTTGGAACCTTCTTTTACGTTGTGTTTGTGGACAAGCAGGAGACGGAGGGGGTTGTTGAGTTATCCCACATTAATTCATGTGAGATTGGAAATTAATTTCTCTACATAATTTTGAACGATCATCATTTCACGAATTAGCTTTTACAATACTTTTTCCTCAACAATTTAGGCAAACGTATTTTTCTCGTGGAAATAACCCATGAATAGACTGCATATAAACAAATTGTTTGGTTAGCTGTTGCCCCCCACCCGTTTTGATATTTTGTTGAGGTCCATTTTAGACCTTTTGCTCTTAATTATATTTACATGCACAATCAAGATAACGGTCATCTTTATTCAAAATCTCAACTACTTCAATTGCTCTACAAAAGTGAAGGCTTTCTTCTTTTATTATATATTCGAAAGGAATTAAGAAAAACGAAGAGTTATATATTCATAAGTACTTAGTCCCGCATCACATCACAAAATACTTTTTTCTATATTTGAATTAGTATTCAGCATCAAGAAATAATGAATAGAGGGAGTAATTTTACTATATCACCTCTATTAATTATAAGTCATTTAATTATTTTTTTGGTTTTTCAAATTGAACAAGTAAAGTTAGATAATTATTTTTAATATATTGGACAAATAAAGATAAGACGAAGAGAGTAATAAAATGAGAAATTTAGTGGTTAGGACTTGCCAATAATAGAGGGAAGTAGATGAGCCCCCATATGCCCACCCACCTTATTATTATTTATTATTGCTGTATCATTTATTTCTCGTCTTTTCTTAATTAATTAATCTCCTTCCTTTGGTAAAGATCATGTATTACCTTTATTAAATTAAAGAAAGAAATGATAGATTTCTACAAATGTTAACCAAACTACTAAATTAATTTTAATTTCCCAAAGTTAAGTATACACATTTTCTTAAAATTAAAATTTGATTTGATGGCTCTTTGCTTTAAGAAAGTGTTGGACAAAACAAACATCAAGACAAAGAGACATTTAGTTAGCCCTTTAATGAACCGACAAAACAGTTTGTTTAATAATCTTATGTATAACTCAAACAGACCATTAATTCATAATCAAATGGTCTTCCTTAATGATTGCAGAAAACTGCAATTATACATACAAGAAAAGATACGGTCAACTGATCAGGAACTTCAAAGATAAGATGACATTTCTGGCAAAATATATATATATATATATATAATTACCGTCAACGTGTGTGCTTCCGAGAATAAGCACACACGTTCCCGGAAATAAATTAGAGCTTAAGGGCAATCTTGTCATTTACGATTTATTTTTAGCTTTTCATAGTTTACTTCTTAATTAAAATTTTCAAAGTTTACTTCCATATTTCTGTAGTAATAATTAATTATTTTCGAAATTTACTTCTTAATTAAAATTTTCAAAGTTTACTTCTATACTTCTGTAGTAATAATTAATTATTTCTTGAAAAGTTTGAATTAAAATTGAACTTGTGTTAAAAACATATTTACAGTTTGAATATACTTTTTCTAGATATGATTTATACCTTTAATTTATAAAAAAAAAGTATAATCATCCAATTTTATAATAATATTTAAATTTAAAATGTCTATATTTAAAAACCGCATACAAATTGCAATAAGTTACATTTGACAATTCAAAATAGTTAAAAGATATATGAAAAAATCATGATAACATATTGTAAAAAGTATAACCACACACAACTCTGCCAATTCATAAATTCAAATAAAATGAAAATATATGAAAAAAAGTAGGACTTTGAATGGAAAAAATGAAAGCATAATTAATTACTTTTTAAATTATTCTATTATTATTGATAGAGTATTACTACAATTGATAGATTATACATGCAACATAAATGAATTATAAATATAAAATTAATATTATTGGGTCCGTGCACGGGCTATCGATTAATAGTATGTACTTAATAAATGTCATTGTGATTAATGAAATATATAGGAGCAGATACAAGGATATTACCAAAAAAAAAAAAAAAGATTTCACACGATGGTAAAAACAGATTTTTTATATGGTATTAATACTTTATTGTAAAATAAACACTTGTGACAATGCGGTAATTTTTTTTCTTCCAGGTTAGAAGGTTGTCTGACCTGTATACCTCATACAATTTTCTATATTATACCTAGTATGATTTTTCAATAAAGGACATCCAGTTTTAACCTTTTCTGCTGATTAAAAAGAAAATTCAAGAACTAAATTAGGATACCCAAAAAATAGGGAGGAAGCAAACTAAATAACGACAACAAAGAATAACCTAAGAAATCCAAAAAAAGCTGATGAAAAAAGAAAAAAAAAGATGAGTGTTATGGTTGTATAATGGGATGGGACGAACCTATTTTAGTGGAACGGAGGAATGGACTTTAGGGGACTGAACGGTAAGCCCATCCAATCCCATTACCTGGTCTTAGTGGGCTGGGCCTTAGTGAGATTTATATATATATATATTTTTTTTTATTTAAGCACTGAATATTTTTTTGTATAACTTACCGAAATCTCATAGTGTACGGACCTATATTACATTCTATCCCTACTCTTTTTCCATTTACAAAAATTTCTCAAAATCAGTGCTATCCGGATACATGACAAACAAGCCGGATACATTAAAACAAATTAAGTTACACTTTTAAAGGAAAGAGAATATAAAATTGAATGTGAGTTCCCAAATCACGCTAATCTAGTTGATTTCAATCTCTCCCAAATCTTAACAGATTCAATCAAATCAAAATTCAAATTTTCTTCTCTCAATTCTCTTCCAAATCCACCCACCTTAATTCAAAAATTAAATTTTCTTCTTTCAATTCTATTCCAAATCCGTCTAGCTTCAAACAATTCAAATTTTCTTCTTTCGATTCTCACCCAAATCGTATTAAATTGAAAAAAGGATCTATATATCCTATGTCCTAATCAAAGCCGAAGGCAGAATCAGAGTCGATTATACCGAAACTTCCCCTGTTTTCTCCTCAAAAGAAATGCCAAATGTTATATGTATCACATACATTTAGTATAAATTCGAAGTTACGTATCATGCCTAAAAAATTAGTGCATGATACATTATTATTTATGTAACTTATTTTGTTTGAGAGCAGAATCCATATGTATCAGAAATTTGTAGATGAAAAGGCTGATACATGATAAATGGTACATTTGGTAGAATTTTTGTATCAAGTATCAATACTAATTAAGGTTTTGTATCAAAATTAATATTTGAACACGATACATTGTGCATGATAGAATTGTAATATATCAAAATGTTGAAACAAAGGCAATATACATTAGTTTAAAAAATAAAATGAACTAGATACATTAAAAATCTGAACCTATATATATCAGAAAAGATGAACAACCAAAAGATCGAAAAAAAAAGTCAACAATCTAATCAACGGAAAGCAACGAAGATGTATCCTTCTCGGACTAATTGGGTAAGTCCAATACTGAAAGATCGAACCAATGGAATGAAGTGTATCAAGACCGCCATTAGAAATTCCTGGAACCATTTCAAATGCACTCCAAGATGAACTCTCTGCATTAGCAACGTTTTCCACCCCTCTTCCAGCAAAGAGACCGGGAGTAACAAATTCAATAAATTTTTAATATGAAAAAACTAATTTTTTTATAAAAAAGAAATTGAAAATTGAATTGATGGAAAGTAATATACCTTTTGAATATTGAAATCATTAATTGGAAAGAGAAAAGATTAGAAATTCAAAAATTGATTAATGTAGGTAACTATGGAGAGATTTGTGGCTTGAAAAAATGAAAGAAAATCATGGGAATGAGATTTCAAATTAATGTATCCGGAAAAGGGGATGATGGGAGCAAAAGAGGGGATTTTTGATATTTTTTGAAATGGTAGGGAAAATAAGAAAATATGATAATAAATTGTGTGTAGTAGGTAATTATTTTCTGATGATAGTGTTATACAAGACTACAAGTAAGACAATTCTTAAGAAATTCAAAACTAAGGGCCTGTTTGGAAAACCCACCCTAGTAATTGAATTTGGTGTAATTGGTGTAATTACACTGTCTATTCTGTTTGATTGAGCATGTAATTACCTGGTAGCAGATAATTGAGTGTAATTGGCAGGGTGTAATATTGATCTTTTTGTCAAACATGCATTTCATGTTGTTCATAGAAATTATGTACTTTTAGTTTTTATGATTAATTTAATTAAAATGTACTAAATTGAATAATATAAATCAATTATTTTTTAAAATATTAGTTAAGAACATATGTTTATTAAATTAATATATTTTCAAGGGACAATATATATCTTAAAATTTTAATTTAATATCATTTTTAAAGGTCTTTATTTGTCTAATATAAATTTTAAATAATTAATGTTTATTTTTAAAATTCAATATAACCTTATGATTACACTTATAACCTTATGATTACACTTATAATTATACCGTGACAAACAAAGAATAATTACTAGGCTGGTAATTACTATCCTAATGATTATACCAATTCCAATTACATTCAAACGACCCCAAGTCTTTATATTTTCGAAATCATTTCTTCAGTGGCTGTGTTCTTATATAATTTTTCTCTTAGCTAATCTGGTCTTTTTCTTTTTCACAGAAGAATCGGACCAACTGCACCTGGGGAATGATTCTGCAACGACGAGAGAAGAGGTCCATTAATATTATCTATCGAGTTTCTAACTGTGCACGTTTTTTTTTCTACTACTATATATCAAGTTGCTTTTATTGATTGTTTATATTCATGGAATTACATATATATGTATGTATATAACCAACCATATAACATAAAGAAGTGACTCTTTATAATACAAGAAACAAATTTATCTATCAAATCATCTGAGAGATAATTGTGATAGATATACATATTGCGATAACTTACATACGTGTGTGTACATATGTTCTACACATTTATTAGT
Source organism: Solanum etuberosum (assembly GCA_029582245.1). Classification (NCBI taxonomy): domain Eukaryota; kingdom Viridiplantae; phylum Streptophyta; class Magnoliopsida; order Solanales; family Solanaceae; genus Solanum; species Solanum etuberosum. The sequence continues at coordinate 16,463 of JAJONR010004449.1, forward strand.
AGCACAATGTATAATCAACTCAATATTGAGAAGGAGGAGGAGCTGCATCATTGCCGGCAGGAGAAGCTGCACCAGTCACTGGAACACTGCCGCCAGGAGAAGCTGCATCAGTCACTGGATCACTGCCGGCAGGAGAAGCTGCACCAGTAACTGGATCAGTGCCGGCAGGAGAAGCTGCATTCACTGGATCACTGCCGGCAGGAGCAGCTGCACCAGTCACTGGATCACTGCCGGCAGGAGAAGCTGCACCAGTCACTGGATCATTGCCGGCAGGAGAAGCTGCATCAGTCACTGGATCATTGCCGACAGGAGAAGCTGCACCAGTCACTGGATCACTGCCGGCAGGAGAAGCTGCACCAGTCACTGGATCAGTGCCGGCAGGAGCAGCTGCATCAGTCACTGGATCATTGCCGGCAGGAGAAGCTGCATCAGTCACTGGATCATTGCCGGCAGGAGAAGCTGCACCAGTCACTGGATCACTGCCGGCAGGTGGATCTGCATCAGAAACTGGACCAGTAGAGCCACCAGAAACAACCGGAGGAGCTGCACCTGAACTTAGGGACGCGGACTGAGACATTCCACGGCGTGGACGAGTTTTCTGAGATGCGCATATTTTCGGCAAAGATAATCCTGCACATATGTATCAAATAAAACAAAGAGGCCTAGCTAGCTAGTGTAGCGTTTATCAAATGCCATGTGAATACTCTAATTATAATGGAAATATATTGTGAAGGTTTAAATTTGTATCAACTACATTACTAAGAAATATTGTGAAATGATCACTAGGTGTTTTGGTCATGACTTCACTTGCAAATAAACTTTGCAAGTTTGAAATTTGCGGTGAAGTACTAATTTTCCGTCTCAAAATTTCAATTTATTCTTTCAAACAGAACTTCAACTTAAAATACATTTTTTTTCGCCTCAATCAAATATTATCCAAATTAAACACCTCACCTTCAGCAGAAGCGACACTGGAGTAAAGATCGATAATGTTGGGGCAATTGTTGTAACAGTGATGTGAACATAGCTTGGCAATGAATTTAGAATCAACAAGGGCATCTGAAGAGAGGCCAAGAGATTGCCTATCAACACCACATGCACCAACGCATTCATCTGTCTCTATATATTCCTGCAACATTTTATTACTTGCAAACGCTTCTGAAGTCTGGCACTCCACTTCAATATTTCCTTCTTCAGACGGGCGAGTCTCCAGCACACACCTTTTTCCGTCTGACGCAATTGAAAGCGCACACATTTCAACTGGTAATTCCTCGCATATCAACTCACCTGAAAGATAACTCAAAACAAAAAATAATTACTAGTTGAAAACTTGAAATTAACACTACTATAGTATTATTACTCCATTTGGTTCAATTTTTGCTCAAGAGTTAACAAAGTAAAGAATTCTTTTTGAATTTGTGGTCTTAAACTAAAAATATATAGAATGTACTTGAATATCTTTTAAACATGTGGTGTGAAAAATTAGAATTAAAGTGTTTCCAAAACAAATAAATCGAAATGGAGCTAGGGAGTAGTATTAAGGATGAAGAAGAAATTAAAATAATATTACCAAGAGCTCCTTGGAGGAAGAGAGATAAAGAAAAGAAGAGTATGAACTTCATATTGATTAATTCCAAAAGAAGGTTTGATGAAGGAAGAAAAAGTGATTTTGTTTGCATTGAAGGGAATATAATTCTGGAAAATGAGAGATTATATAGAGATTCCTAGGGTCAAAATAAACAATTCTTTTATCCCAGGAAGTCAAAATAAACTCTTTATTTTTTAGGGCAGAGGTCAAATAAACTGCTTTTCCAAATAATCAGGATAGATTCACCTTACAAAACTGACCATGTCCAAAAGAAAAGGTCATGTAAATTGTAATAAGTTGATCAATAATTTTTTACTATTATAAGGTTGCATGAATAATGTGAAGTTGCTGGCAGATTGGCATTGTCTATGGAAAGTACAAAGATGAGCCTACGTTTAGTTCAAGTCTTCAAGATAAGCAAACCGTAACACCGTTCTTTGCTGGCTGTTTGTCTTTTGTACTAGGTGGAGTTGTGAAAGCTTACGTTTACACAAAAAAAAAAAAAAGACAAGTACCAAGTTTGTTTCTTCTAATTTTAGTAAGTTTAATTTTTCTTCTTTAGTTGTTTGTATGTATTAAATATTAATGCTGAAACATAATGACCTCCTTTCGTCATTTTCAAGTAGTGCCAATATTTGGTTGATGAGCGTTGCGCAGTCGAATTTTGGGATTTTATGTGTGTTGGGACATTGGGTATTCATTTCACATGTATTCTGTTTAGGAAGAAAAAGATAACCTTCACCAAACCTTAGTTTTGGCATAATTACCACGAAAATTTCTACAAAATCAGCAGAAACAAGTATGAATAATAATGTTATAATACATACATCAATTACTGATGCAGCTCTTATGCAATACGTTCATCAGAATGCGTTAAAATCCACTGAACTAACAAAAAAATTAAATCAAATAAACCCATAATTATAATATTAAAAGTACAACAAGCTCAGTAATAAGAACCTTAAAGACGGATCCATCAAAATTAATTCTTGAGTCCTCTTTTAAATAACAAGGAATCTTCGATAGGGTGTGGTGTATAAATAGATTTACCATGATTGAGAAGGAACAATCCGCTCAGTAGCTTACAGCTTATCCATGTCAATATATATACTCTTCCATTATTTTAGTTTTATGCAAATCCTTTTAAAATAATATGGATTAGTCAGGCTAAGAATGGCAATGGTACCTTCACATCAATTTCGATTTCTTCTCCTCCAGTCAGTTCTCAGTAGTGTATGCACATCTAAAATCTCCAGAATCCTAAGTCTATTTCAAAGATGAACTTCGTACAACATGAACAAATGAAGCTAGCTGATATAACATCACAGGAAATTGCACATATCTAATTTGCCACAGCCATAAAGGGAGTGAGATGGGAAGGGGTTAGACATGAGAGGCTGCAAGGAAGCATTCAACAATCCAAACAAGAATGACAACGCTAACTGTCTGTCGAGTATGCATTAACCAGACTGTAGGGAAATTCTGAAATCAAGCAAGCAGGTTGGGAGGAAATTTGATTGACGTCCCATATGAAAGTGCTTAACTATGCAAAGTTCATAAGAGTTCCTCTCAGCCTCGACCAAAAAGGCAGACAGATTTAACAGCAAAAGTTTAACTTTGATCACCTATTACGTTTGGTAAAAGGTCAAGGGGGTGAATTTGAACCAGTCAAATTATAGTTTATAAGTCTATCGATAATTGAGATGTGGTCAGCTATTAGATAAGTCGTCTGAAATTACACAGTTCAGTTTGCAAATTAGTTCTCTTCAGAAAACAGGGGTGTTTCATCCCGTAAAAGTCACCAATGATCAGCCAAAACACTTCAATAATTTAACATTACAGTGTATGGTATTGTAAAACCATATACGAGAGCTTAATGCCACGGTGCTTACACAAACTTCCCACACTGGTAGCAGCTGAAATGCAGAAGCATGGATTCAACCAACACTCATCACCAAGAAAGGCAAAATGATCCAAGTTCTGTATACACTGAGAACATTGATACTTGACAATATATTGCTTCAACATTTGCCTGGACGTGCAGGAAACTTGCACCAACTTCAATAATCAATCATAACTTGCATTCAGGAATTTCAGTAATTCATTTCGTTTACTCTCTGCTTCCTTATCCTCCTTTGTCTTGTCTAGCTTCAAGAGAATCTACAAAATAAGAACATTTAACCACTAACATTCCACAATAAGAAACAAAAGTAACACAGCTTTAACGCCACCCATGTTTCAAGGTGATTACACAAGCTACAGGTAACAAACACTAGTAGAAATGTTCCCCAGAAAGATGAACATACCTTTTTTCCAGAGACAGCACTGCGACGGACGCCATCATCCTTGTCACGACCCAAAAACTGGATTTGGTAGATTACACATGTGAAAAAAAGACGGGAGAAAAATTCTAAAAGACAACTACAAATTAAGTATGAAACCATAAAACCTTAGAGAGCTGCACAGGGCCACTACTTTCCACCTGCTGCTTCTGCATATCGCTCGCATTGCCACCATAATCCACAAGCAAGTAACAAAACAATGCAAGTTATCGAGCATCCAGTCATCATGTCCACAGCTCCAAATTTGAAGAGCCATAAAAAATAAACAGGCAGAAAAATACTATAAGCATCTCATACTTTAACAAAATGCATTTACTCCCAATAACTGAAATCTAAGAAGTTCATATGGACTGTGAAACTGTACACTTCAACTTTTATATTGCTCAGTGTAATTGTGCAAGACATGAGAACATAAAATGCAGAAGAAGTCTGGCAGAATAGATGAAGACAGTTTGATCATGAGAACAAAAACCTACCTCTTTAATTTTATGCTTATGACGTTTTTGCCGGTGACTTTTCCCTTTCTCTTTATCCTTCTTCTAAAAAGACAACAAGCTGATAATATGTCAATTTTCAAGCAAAACATGTAATTGAATGAATAATAACCAGATCTTGTGAAGCAACCACCTTTGTGCCTTTATCTTTCTGTATGTGTCTTTTTGAATTGTTGACTGCTTCACGCTCACTATCTGAAGAACTGTCGACAATAGAGTTGTAACAAAATGGTTACAAGGAAAAAGGAAGCATTCATCTAATTGATAAAGACTTGACACTTCCCACTAACAGCAGGCTAGAATCAATAAGCACTTTGCAGAACACATAGGCATAGCATGACATGCAGTTACTAAGATAGCAAGAGGAGCCCTCCACAATATAACACAATCACACATTTGAAAATTGACATGTTAGTGTAAATACTAATTTAGGATAAAATTCATGGGTTAAACAATTTCCTAAAATAGCACTTTTACTATAGGTTTTATGCTTTCTAGGAGTAGTTTAACCTTTAAGGGTCACTTAGTTCAAAACAAAGTTGTCCCTATTCTGGGATTTTGGTATAGAGTTTTTCCTGGTTTTAGCTAAACCCACAGCCAAGCACGGAACAAATTTCATCTCAAGTTTTATAAGATAACCCCCTTATATCCCTATATCCAAACAGCCTGTAAGAGAATAATACATTTCTAATAAAATATATTTGTATTAGCATAATATTGACATGAAGCATGAGATGAGTATAAATGGAGTAAAATGGTCAGTGACAATTCATATTAGACGAAGACACAATTAGTTTGAGACAAGCGGAGTTGTTATTGGTACTTGATTTAAGCTAACATCACTGCAAGCTGCAGTTCAGAAACTTTCTTTCCCTTGGTTGAAAAATAAATGACATTCGTTTCCAAATCGCAAGCCAACTTACTCCAACTTGCTACAAGTAGTCACCAAGCAACTTTCCTAACTAAAATAAAAAACATTCAAGGTATCTGACATTACATTACCCTAAAAGAACACTTTGACAGATTATAACTTATTACTTGTCTGGCTCTTAATCCCCAGCTTTCGGCAATTAACAGTAAATTGAGAGGTATAGATAAGGCGCTAGGGAGCACCTCACTATCTATTTATATTGACAAGGTGACAAATATCTTCGTGAAGAATACTACAGTTCCCAATACTTATAACCGATTTCAACATAAGCAAATAATTTGAATAACTCATATCTAACTAGCATTGATCCTTCGAATCAATTTACACGGCTAATTAACCCTAGGTTCATAAAGCAAGGTCGTCAAATCCCTAAAATCATTCTCCATAAAACAAATTATGTATAAGTAAACCTGTAATCTTCGGATGATGAGGAAGAAGAATAGCTGTCGGACGATGAATGACGGCTACGACGACGTTTGGTGCGAGAGCGGCTCTTCTTGCGGTTCTTGAGAGAGTCCTTATCTTTGTCTTTGCGGTTGCGCCGATGACGCTTACGGTCCCGGTGAGCTGAAGACGATGAAGACTCCGATGCCGATGAGGACGAAGAGGCGGCCATGGAGATCGACCGATGAGTTGAGCGCTTACAAACGACAAACTGGTGCAAGTTGTATCTGCTTGGCGACGTTTCTTTGGATTATACGTTTTTCGAAAGGGTAATCTTGGTACTGAGAGATTTTATAGTGTTCGGATTAACTTTTTAGATATAGCTATGTATTTTAATTTATTTTTATCGTCTAAAAGAAATTGTTTAAAGTTTTTTTTTTTTATCTTTTAAAATATCAGAAAAATAAAAAAAAGTACTTAAAAAAAGTTAATTAAGTATGATATGGAAATCTTAATTGGGTAGACAAATGATCCTTATCTAATTTATTTTATAGGCTTTTTAAGATATTATGTAATAGAAGTTATCTTAATGATGAAAGGATATTCATAGGTCTTACTTCATGTGTATGATATGATTTGTGCATCAAATTCGAACTAATTATGATAATAGTTGTTAGTAATGATAAACGTAAATGATGGCTACTAAGTGATTGACAATAATAATAGTTGTGGTTGAGGATAATGAGTGGTGAAACATAGTTAATAATGGTGGGCGACAATGACAATAATTGATAAAGGTGGACAATAATCGTAACAACAAGTGAATATAATTGGTGAACTACATTTTTGTAGAAATCTCTAACCATACACTTTAATGATATTAAAATTTTATTACAGATTGTAATCATTCAGATTTGTTCACTCCATTAAGTGATTTAAACATAAATAAAATAAACACATTTAATAATTAAAATCAAACTTAAAAAACAAGCGGACTTAATAATTTAGATATAAACAATTATTTTAATTGACACTCATTAAATATACATCAATGAGGCCATAGCTTCCATTTTTCTCATTCTTTTTCTAACTGTTACTTTTAAAAATCTCAAGCAAAGGATAAAATATTTTTATTAAATTTCTATTGAATTTGTACTTGTCTATAACTTCACCCTTAAAATCACATTTTAAAAAGACGGATTAAATACAAATAAAGGTGTTTCCTAATTTGACTAAATAGGAACTGCTATAATTTTAAAAGTTCCTTTTTTCTAAAGAAGCTTTGACGAATTTAAACTAATCAATTTTCGAAAGCTTAATCAAATAAACTTTTAAACTAGATATAATAAAAATTAAATATAAATTGCAATGAGTGATTAAGATACATTAACTAATGAATCACTATTAATTTTTTTGACTAAATGGTATATATTTCTTCATAGTTAAGGAAATATTTCGATTCAAATCTTATCGAAAATCAAAATATTTTTTTACAAATATAAATTTAGATTAATTGAGTTCAGGCAGATGCCCTCTAAACCAACAACAACGCTGGCATAAAACTTTTCATATTGTGAAATTGTTAATAAAGACTTGGGAAAGAGAAAATCCAATTATCTTACTATTTTCACCTAATTTCAAATATTCAAGCATTTATCATAACAAATTCCTAAATATACTCAAAGACATTAAAAGAATGGAATATAATTACAGGTCGGATTATGACAGAGAAAATTATCAAAATTTTTTTTTTTTCACAACAAAAGAACATTTTTTTTTCTTTTTTTTTTCTTTTTCTTTTTCCTATACAGAGTTTTTATTTGTTCGAGCGGTTAGCAACAGTTTGGGTTATATCTCCAAATAGTAACAAAAATTGTTGATGGGAAAGGATTTGAATGAAAGCTGATAATGAAGGAATTCCAATCAAAGAAGATGAGAAGCACATGATTATTCTCATCAAAAGCTTATAAACCAATTAGGCCCCAAACACCTAATTTCTTGTTAGGAGCTGCCGTCACTCCCACTACCCTGCAGCCAAATTTGTCCGCTCGGAGATTCCGCTGAGCTTGGTGCTTGTGCTGTCGCCTTATATTCATCTGTATCTGCTGCCGGAGATTCTGGTGGAGATGTTGACGGAGATTCTGGTGGAGATGTTGACGGAGATTCTGCCGGGGACTGTGACTGAGATTCCGCTGGGGATTCTGACTCCGGAGCGTCTGCTACAGATTCTGTCGATGGAGCATCTGCGGAAGATTGGGTTGGGGATTCTGCGGGAGCTGACACCGGAGCTGCAACTCCATCCTCTGTTGGAGTAATGTTCACAAGGTTATCTTTTTTTTTTGTTTTTAATTCAATTTTACTATTGTAAGAAATTTATCCGACTAGCAATAAAAAAAACAATAATTTCGCGTCAACCCAAGCAAGTTGGAGTGTGGTAGTTGTATTATTGATTGATGGTTTTACAAATTCAATATAGTTTCTAGTTTTGTGTACATGTATGTTTGCATATAGCAGATAGCATTTGGTTTTATATAAAAAGATAATTTCTTTTTAAGTTGTTTAGAAATGTTTTATGAAGCTTTTAGTAATTATTTCTAAAAACTGTCTAAAGCCGAGATTCATAAGAAGTTTTGTCTTTACCACTGGCGATGTCTTTGTATTCTTGGTCATCCACTGGGGAGTATACGATGGAAGAATCAGATTGTGGTGGCGATAAGAAAAATCCAGAGGTATAAGGGACACCAGTAGATGGTATCCACAAATCGGCATCTAGGAAATTTGATGCTGTGAATCGTTGAACACGTTCGATAGGAAGTTCCTTAACACCTGACCATCTTACACGATCTGTTTTGGATGATGCTGACCCTTTATTGTTGAATTCAGTATAGAATAGTGTCTCAAAAGCGAATGTTTTGTTCCATTCCAACCATCCTTCTGGCTGAATCAGATCATCTATATTAGATTCCATTATGACAGTTCTTGAATACTGTTTCCATGGACGACCAAGATATGTCTTGACTTCCCCCTTGACCTCATTATAAGATTCATCAGCCACAATGCTGCAGTTTTGCAAGACAAATCCCGTTGGCTGGCGGGCATCTGTCCTGCCTTGTGCTGTCACAATGCAGTGTTGTTCTTTCAGAGGCTTTCGTACCGCGAGAGTGCAGTTCTGGAACACAGCAGCAGCATCCCCAAAAACAAAATCGATGGTGCCTCTGATCGTACAATCCCGATAAAATTGTCTATAGGTGTGGGCACAGAGAGTGTCTTGGTAACCGTCCACATGGCAATTGTAGAAGATTGATTTATCTGCTGCCACTCTCAAAGCTAAGGCCTGGTGTTTATCTGGACCAGCAGTGTTCTCGAAACCAATGTCCTTAGCAACGAAATAATCTCCCATTATAGCTACAATAGTCACAGTTACTCTTCTATTAAATCACAAACAAGAGAACATGAAACAATTATATATGTAGTGTTATGAAATAAACTCCCTCTGTTTCATTTTTTAGAATAGACCATAAGAGAAGAATGTCATATAAAATGAAACAGAGGGAGTAACTCGTATTTAACTAATGTATAAGTAATTTGTTGTGTACCAAAACTTACCAACAGTTGAAGTTTGATAGGTTGGAATGCCATCTTTGAAGCTTTGGTTTCCGGTGATTCTGGTCTTGGTTGGACCATCCCCAATGATCACCAAATTCGACATGGTGCTAAGAATCTCCACTTTCTCATTATAAACACCCTCTTTGATGTACAGAACATAAGTCTGGTTTCTATGCTCTGGGATGTGTTTGAGAGCGTCATTGATAAACTTGTATTTGCCTGATCCATCCTTGGCAACAACCACATCGGGTTTGATTTCATTAGACATGTTAACAGCAAGAAGTCTGCGCCTTCCCACATCAATCCAATCAGGTAACAACTCAATTCCATGACCCAAAACAGGGGTATCATCGAAAAGGAGACGACGACGATTGGAGCCAGCGTTGAGGCTTGTGAAGACATCGGAAATCTCGGTGATCATTGAAAGGGCATTGCTAGTTAGCTGCATAGAAACATTCAGTGCCTTTTTCATTTTCTCCCCCGCCTCTCCGGTAGTGTCCTCAAAGCCATCCAAGCAAGTTTCTTGATATGTAATTGCACCACTCAACCAAATCTTCAAATCAGCAATCCAATGACTCAGGTCATTGAACTCAAAACTTTCGAATTTGAGGTGTGTTCTATTGAGATCATTAACGGCTTGCAATGCTAGCATCTCACAGTTCTCCAGGGCCATTTTTGCTCTTGGATCCTTCTCAAGCTTTTGCATGAATGTTGAATTGTCAATTGCTTCCTTAATTTTCTTAATTGTCACCTGAAATGACTTTTGGATAAGGTCTTTGGGATCTGAGGAGCATTCACCCGTGGCCTCAAGGCTCTCAACACATGTAGTTTGATACTGTGTAGTCTGGCATATGGATTCAATAGCTTTTTTCGTACTCGTAATATCTTGAGCCTCAGCCTCTTTATCATTCCAATTCATCGTTACGACTACTGCAACTACCATAGCCACCAAGATTAATGAACATACTCCAATAATGGTGAAATTCCTCTTACGATTATTTCCCGCCATGCTTGATCTCTACTCTTAAATGTATTAGATATTGTAAAACAAATAATTAGAAATATTACTGCTTCACGTTCAATTCACCAAATTGTAACGGAGAAGGGCCTGGAGGATTGCTCTTGACCCTCTCCTCAAATTGGCTGAAAAAAGAACGAATGATATTTAAGACAAGTTATAGCTTTTCTCCCAACATTGTTCTGTTCTGGATAAGAAGCTTAGAGGGAAACAAGCATATAGACAGAGGATAAAATTGAAAGTTGTTCATTTCTGTCTTATTATAACTTCCAAAAAGTTAGGAGATTTTTAACACCATCCATCAACTCCTAATTTTTTGAATGATCAATATTTAAACCTAAACTTATGGGGATAAAACAGTGATGTTTAATCATTGTCCGTTGGCAACTTTTTATTTATTCTTTCTACACGCCTTAAACACACCAGTTATACTTAATCATAACTATAAATATCATATGAACACGTTTATTTACGCGTTTACAGGCTAAATAACCAAGAAATGAATGCATCACATAGTTAAAAAAAAAAAAAAAAATTGGGGTGAAAAAACAAATACGTAATGAATTAGATAGAGTGATCACTTTGAATTAGCTGAAGAACACAAACCAAATAAAGAATTAAATAAACTCTTGCTTATAAATATACTAGGATTAATAATATACTAGGATTAATGTATTATTTAGTATTTTTAATATTTAATGCATTAATTGAAGGTTACATTCATTACCCAAAGTTTATTTATTTTTCCTTATATAACCAACTAAATGTTACATTATCTAATATGTGTGAGAACTTTTTAAGTTGAAATTAATTATTATTTCAAATCAAACATCTCCATATATGAGACACAAGAAAAAGATAAAGCACAATCTGTTGGAACACTTAGGGCTAGTGCATTGGGTCGGATGAAAAGTTCAATAGCTTTTCTTGAAATTGTATATATTTATGAAATAGTTATAAAATATTTGATTTGTAAGCTCAATAATTATCATATATTAAATTTAAATTGTATTAATTTTTTTTATATATATAAATTTTAAATCAACGACTTAGTGAACATAAGCTATAAGTACCAACTCAAAATAAATTATTATTAGAGGTGTTAAGGATTAAGCTTTACAATTCATGTAAGAGACTTTTTCAAAGACGTGCGACAATTCTATGCTAGCTTTATAAGCGGACATAGAGTATTTGTAACACCCCGACTTTTCGAAATTCTAATTTAACTCGTACCTTCGTGGAAAAACAAAGAGGGTGAGTAATAAATTAAGAATGATGTGGTATGTCATATTTTAAGTGTTTAAGGGTTGTATCTCAAGTTTTTAAGTTAGGTAAGTTGCAAAATAAAAGTTGGCGAAAGTTATCGTAAGTTCTTTTTTAAATATTTCTCGGAAATTTGGGTCAAATGTCTCGGAGGGTTTCTCCCAATCTATAAAGAGTTATGGGGCCTACGAACTAGCAAATCGAAGGTCTACGAGTCTAGTTTCCAACACATCAAACCGTTTGTTCATACGACTTTAGAATAGAGAGATATTCACGTTTTTGCGAGACTGCACAAGCAAGCACGTGAGGTGGGTCCCCTTAGTCGGTGTAAGCTTATATGATAGCCTCTTCTTCATTTTTCTTCATTCCAGCTCGTAAGAAACCCACAAAAATCAGAGAATTACTCCTCAAATCATCCTTGTGTGTTCATGATCTCTTCTTGGCTCCTTATCGAAAATTGCCCTACGTCGCGAGCTCGTCGTTTTGGTATAGTTTTCATGGTGAATTGAGCGGTGTAGCTCCGTGGAGGTTATTGCAGCAGAGTGTTTTTCGGTGTTTTGATTTTATTCAAGTGTTCTGGGCGTGTAAAGAAAGTGTTGTAGTGGTGCGGACAGAGGTATTTTCAGCATAAATTATAAAGGAAAAGGTATGTTAAGGCTATTCCTTTCGTTCGGCATGTTTCCTTAGAGCTTGGGAGTGATATAATAGGGTAGTTTAGGTTGGTGATCTTGTAGATGTAATTGTGAGTGGTTGGCTGATTGAGTGGTTATAAACCCTCATTTTAGGGACTCATAATCTGTTAAGAACGACCTAAGTTAGGAACTACTTGGAGACTATTCATATATATTGTTTAAAGCTAAATTGCTCGCCTTTAGCCTATTCAATTGTTTGTTGTCGCCCTTGGGGCTATTGTTGTTAGCTATTGAGCTATGAACTGCATGTGGGGGCTATGATGTTGTCTAAGAGGACTATGTTACAGCCAAAGAGGGCTATGTGTTGCCTACAGGGCTATGTTGATGCAAAATAGGGCTATGTGCAGCCACAGAGCTATGATGTTGCCTAAGAGGGCTATGCGCTGCCTACGGGGCTATATCGTTGCCAAAAAAGGCTATGTAACTTCTTACAAAGACAAGGGGCTACCGATAGGGGTATGTAGGTTGATTTGGCACCTTCTGGGCTTATGGGGGCCTAGGTAGGTGGTGTATTGTTTGTACCTGCCGAGCTTATGGGAGCTTGGTTAGGTTGTTTGATCATTTGTTTGTATTTTTAGATTCAGTAGTAGGTTAGCATGCTTATCTAAATTTTGATTTCCTTATCAGATTGCTTTTGGTATATTATGATACTTGCTCATTTAGTCTATAGCCTTTCATACTCTGTACATTATTTCGTACTGACGCTCAATTGCCTGGGGGCGCTGCATTCATGCATGTAGGTCCCGACAGACGACCCAGTAGACCTCCTCAGCAGCAAATTGACTTATATCTGGTTGGCTAGTCCCTTTCCTCCGGAGCTGCCAGAGTTGGGAGGTTTGTTAGCTTTTGTTGTATATATTTTTATGGGTAGGCTGGGGTCCTGTCCCGCCAATCTTTACCACTTTTAGAGACTTGCAGACTAGTGTGTGGGGTGTATAGCTACGTTATGGCCATGCTGGCCTAGTTTGTTGGTTTGTTGAAGCTTGTTAGATGTTTGTTGTATTGTCTTGATATATACATGCTTTCAGTTTTTGTATAGAGATCATGGTGGCCTCGACGGCCCAATCAGGACTTCTGTGCTAGTTGGTTATTTCTTTATATGAACTATTGGGAGTAACTGTTTCTTTTATAGATCTGTTGTCAGGGGTCTTGCCGACCGAGGGCTTAATTTTAAGTCGAGATATACTTGTTTGGTTTCTTGATTGTGTGTGGCTGTCATGTGCTAGTAGCAAATGGTTCAACATGGTCAGTCCGGGCTTGAATTTTGGCATTAAGAGCCAGTTACGCCCTTTGAGTTTGGAGCGTGACAATATTGATTTTGAGTTTATAAATTTAATATTTTTTATGTGAAATATAAATTTATTATTCAGTTTTCATGCTAAGATTTTGCACAACTCTTGAGAAAAATTAATTAAAAGTGTAATTTGACTAATGTATCTTTTATTAATTCCTTAATTTGTATCATTGATGTGCTTCTTAGTTCCAGAATAACTAATGCTAAGGGCATAATTAAAAATTATAATAATTAATTCTTAATTGTTAAAATTGATAATTATTTATTTTTAGTATATATGACAACTAAAAAAGAATGAGGGAGTAAACTATAAATAATATATAATATTCTCTTTAGTCTGTATTAAGTGGATTATTGGGACATTTTTCTTAATTCAAAATAAGTGAATTGTTCAAAGTTGAAGAAATTTGTTGAGATATGCATCTTTTTTTAAAAAAAACATTTAAGGCTAAAAATTAAGGTTACTTTTCGCTATTACTTTTTTAACTATTCTTAAATTATAAATTGAATGATTATTTTATCATTCACTTAAACAGTACTCTCATTAATAATTTTAGACAACGATATAAATCATTTTAAAGAAAAAACTTTTACTAAATGATAATTTAGTTGCAATAATTTATCTTTTTTTAAAAATATATTTAATTTTAATTTCGTTGCATCAAATAAAGTGTTGAGAATTATTCATCTTTTAGGAGTTATTGTAAGGATAAACATGTTAGCTAATAACTACTAATGACGGTGTTTATTTTTAGTTTGAGCTTACATTTCCTCTCTTTAAATTTCGTGTAACTCATTACACACTTATTTTAATATTATCTAATATGATTTTAAAATATTTGAACTAATTAGCATGTGATGCACATGTAGCGCACGTGTTTAGACACTAGTTATATATATCACAATTTATTTGTATGATTTTGACTTAATATAAAGTTTAAGAAAATAATTAAGATTTTTAAATATTATAATCTCAAAATAAAGATATGTTAAATGTATGAAAATATCATTTCATCTCGTGGCCTTAATAATCATGTAAATTGTAATGTAAAAAATTGTACTTAAATAATTTTCAAAAAAAGAGACATGCATTCTTTTAAAAACCGACTAAAAAAATAAAATAAAACAAACAAATTGAAATAAAAAGATATATACTTATAAGAAAAGAACCTAACAATCCACAAGTAATTGCCATGAAATAACGAAATCATTGATATGAATTTGAATTAGTCAGATCAACAATTTTCAAATACAAATTATTAAATAAAAAAGATAGTGAAACAAGACTTTTCTTGAAACTAGTAACTCTTAAAAAATCAATCAAGAAAATGGTATAAACTTATGACAAAAAAAAAACGAAAAAATGGTATGAGTAAAGTTTGAGATGTACGAATACACTGTCCTTAAAGATATTTTGTCTACGATGTAAATAATATAATTAGATATTAAACAATTAAACGAAGATAGCAATTAACTTAAAAGACAATCTACGATGTATAATATGGGTTCACAATTCACATATGTCAATTCATAAATTTTTTAACATGTTCTCTAATGTTTTCGATAAGAGCATCTGAAATTATTTTAAACTTTTTGCTTAAAATAATAGAATATCTGAATTAAACAAGTACTTATATTATACTAGGTGTGCTGAAAATTTGTATTGTACTACACCAACTTTGATAAAATTTCTCAATTATCTCTATAATAATTGGAATAATATTCACTTCTTCTATCATCCTTCAAAACGATGTGAGAGAAGTACCTGAAACACTCATTTATTTGATTAAGTGAACTTAAATACATCCGTGACTTTACAACATGAGTGAAACATATTTCTAAATTCTCGCAAAGTTTAAGAGTATTTTCAACACTTCTCACTGTTTTTTTGTTAAGAATCTCATGCTCCTACAAGAGTTTGAGACCACTTGTTATATCATGTGTCAGATCGAGAGTGTATCTGAATTTAGTTAGTCAAATAGAAAAATATTTTTAAAACTATCAATAGTCTAAGGATGAAATTAATAATTTAAATATTTTCAATACTTTCTCACGAACCATATTTGAGAACCAATAAACAACTTAAAGACATAAAGGACCACTTTAACATTTAACATCAACCACCAACTCAAAAATAAATTTTATCGATAACAATTTCAGGACCAATAAAGATTCCATCCTTATATACAAAAAAACAAAATTATATATTAAAAGTAAGATAACAGACCTTCCATGATAAAATATCAAGAGGAAAATAACACATGTTTTAATAACACCATTATCATTTTTACCCTAGAATCCATATAAAACCAAAAATCGTTAAAAGAAGAGAGAATGGGCAAAAAAGTAATAGAATTTTACTCGAGATTTTTGTCAATTTTGAGAGTGATACACTATGGTGAAAGCATATATTAAATCTAGATAAAAGTTATTAAGTTCAGAAGCGGAGCTAAAATATCATATTTGATTCATCTTAATCCTAGAGCCAAAAAATCACTTTTTCCATCTAAAAATGCACAAAGGATGACTTGTTATGCTAATTAACCAAAACGAACAAATCACTCAATATTTGTCTTTTGATAACGGGCGTCTATTTCTTTTTCATATCTCGCTCACTTTGGAGCGTATTGTTATATATTTTGAATCTTCTTGATTTCTTCGTGATGAAAAAAAGATACTCACTTCGTCTCAATTTATGTGACACTTTTCAGATTTCGAGATTTAAACAAGTCTATTTTTAACTGTAATTTTTTCATATATCTTTTAATTATTTTGAATTGTCAATTATTGTGACTTATAGTACTTTTTATGTAGTTTACAAATATATAAATTTCATTTTAAGAAAATTGAAGATTTCACATACAAATTTTCGGTCAAAATTAAACTGTTTGACTCTCGAAAAACGAAAAATATCACATAAATTAGATCATTGGAAACAACAATTTTGATACGACACGCCACTTGCATTGCATGAAAGGAATCATTCGAAAGATATCAAACATTTAAAAAACGTGGAATTATGATACAAAAATCACTATAAAAACAAAAGGATCGATCTTACAGCTGCATGAAAAGTAATAGACAGTACTCTACTTAGTAAGTGATTTATTAGTATATTTGAAATTATTTAAAATGGTGTTCGCCGTCGCATCGGGAAGCTTCTATATGCCGGCAATGGCTGTAAACGCCGGGCACAGACGTACTCCGATGGCCATCGGAATTGGACGCGTGTCAGTTGCTAATTCGCGCGTTCCTTTCGTTTGCTTAGCCAGTTCTTCTCATACCGGTGCCATCTCATTCCTTTGTTTTATTACTAGATGAGCAAGCCCGTGCGCAGCATGCGCCCAACAATTTAAATAGATTTTTATGATTTTTTTGTTATGATCTCGTAATCACATAAATAATTCAAGCTTTGATAATACTAGCATTTAAAGAAAAAAGAATTTCACATTGTATTCAGTATATCCAATTGTTACTCATACCTCTCAAAATCACAACCATGGATATATCCATTCAACATAAATTTACCAACACATATGTTGTGTATGCTATATCTAAAAGAGTTGCATTTACAACAATTTAAAGATGAGACATATCTTAGGCCAAAATGGAAACTTCGCAACCAAGATCACTTCAGCAAAATCTTGTGCTTCGAAGGTTGTATTAGAACCAATACCATTTTATACATATGAAGAACACATAGAAGTCAAAGAAAACTTGTCATGGATTTATATGCCCAAGCAAGTAAAATAATTCAGCTCTGTCATATATTATTATTATTATATACACAATCTATATGACAGATTTCCTCACTATAGAACTTTTCTCTTATTTACCCCACATGTCATACCATATGCATCTCTTTCTTCTCTCCATTGTCACCAACAACAACAAAAAAACTCATTAGCTCCCATACAAAAATACCAACAAATCCTAAATAGGAAACAGAGGAAAAATATGGTTATGCACATAATCACAAAGAAGACATTGAGAAGTACGCATGCCCAAATTTAGTTTGGTAAAAGAGTGTATAAAAACTTAGCTTCCATTATAACACAAAACTTGCAACTATCAATACCATAAAAAATCCTCAATCTAGAACCTCGGTAAATATATAAAACCCCAACTAATAGTCCATGTGAATACCTTAAATGGATCCATGATCCAAGAGCTCGGTTAGTGATGAGCTGACTCCTAAATTAGCCAAGGAATAGGCATGCTAGTTCCAAGAATTCACTAACCGAGTAAAATTAGCATCAACATTTATAGCAATATCTCGGAGGAGCATGTAGAGCATCTACATAAAATCTTTCAACTACTCAATTTTACATCAAGAAGGAGAACTGCTCGTACGATAAGAATAGCCCCCACTTTCACCACCCAATAGGTTCCAAGTTCCAACAAACTATAAGAGTTCTTAATTCCAAGACACATAGGACTGTAGAGTTGCAACATAAAAAGAGATAAAATGAAAAATTAAGAAAGAAGTGTTAAGAGTATTCAGATGATAAATGAATTTCCACTGAACTTATACAATTGTAGCTAACAGAGTATAATATTTTTATAGTTGAAAACTCCTAAGCAATAAGTTATTTTCTTTTATAAGTACGTTATATGCTAAAAAATACATAGTAGTTAAATAATTAGATTTATATCATTGTAAATGACATTCATATTAGTATAAATTAATAAATAGTAACTAATTGATGAATATAATATACAAGAAATATATAAAGGACAAAACTCAAATTTAGAACAAAATTCTAGGAACCTTAAAATCAGATTGGATTGAGAAACAATTTTCAGCAGTGATGAATGAGCAGTGAGTCAGAAAAATTTCGGAGAAATAATAAGATAACTTTTTATCTCAATTTTTGCCCTAGTTCGAATTCTCTTCAGATTTTGACCAACATAAAAATCAAAATTTAATAAATAAGAATCTCATCTTATTTTTCCCCTTTCTTACTGCCCATATCTGTATGCACAAACAAAATCTGAAGAAAGAATTGAAGACGAAGAGGAAGGAACAACTAAAAAAAGGAAATACCTTAATGTTGCAACAACACACTGAGAAAGTAGAAGAGACTTCAATCTAGGATGAGAATCGAGCTAGTTGGACGCCACAAGCAAGAGTAATTCTTTCCTGAAAATTAAATTGAACTTTTCCTGAAATCAGGGGGAAATGAAAGGAAAACTAAGCACATACAACTATAAGTAAATTGAAGACAATAACTTTGCTCTCTTTAATTTTTCTTGAACGAAGTTCTGCTAATTCCTAGAAAGAAACAGACATGTTGATACCAATGCCTAACTGACACTTCTAATCTAATATAGTAGAAAGAAAACCAGCAGTGTAAGGGACTCCAGTCCAAGGCAGCCAATAATTCCCGTATATGAAATTAGAGACAGTGAAGGAAGATGCATCCATATAATTAATTTCACCGCGATAACCACGCCATCTGACCCTTTTACTGGTGTCCGATCCTGGACCATCGTTCTTAAATTCGGCATAATACAACGTACTCAGCGCGAAATCATCTGTCCAAATCGACCAACCATCAGGATGAATAAAACTATCCATAAATGATCGCATATAAACAGTTGTCGAATACTCTTTCCACGGCCTTCCTAAATATGTCCGTACTGGTTTGGTGCCACTATACGACGAGGCCAACTCAATAGACGGAGTAATGGTACATTTGTGAATGGATATGCCTGTGTTCTGGTTAATATCTGTTCTGCCCTGTGCTGTAATTGCATTAAACTGACCGGGCAATGGAAGACGCGGATATATGTTACAGTTTTGGAAAACAACAGCTGAATTTCCGAAAATGAAATCTATAGTCCCGTAGATATTACAGTCCTTGTAGAATTGCCTCTGAGAATGTGTGTAAAGTGTGTCTTGGTAGCCTTCAAAGCTGCAGTAGTAGAATGCGGATAGATCAGCGCTATTCCGAACGGCTACAGCTTGGAACTTTGCTGCTCCTGCTGTGTTCTTAAACGTAATGTTCATTGCCACAAATCCTTGCCCATCTACAGCTGCATCAGTCATTATATACATTTAGATCCATGAAATAAAATGAAGTTATGTGCCTTAACAGTGTTAAACGATTAACTATTCGTAATGAAATACGCTACTATAACAGATTAATTGGTATGTTCTTTCCCTATAATTGCAGTGCTTATTAAGTAGGCTTTATTACCGTCTGTCTTCCCCCAACCAACCTTTATAATTTTCACTGGTAATGATATAATAATACTACTTACTATATATAGTATACAACTAGCTTTATATTAAAGATTCATGTACTCCCTCCTTTGGTTCCTATATAAAAAATAAATGTTTTATTGTACTTGTCTATTTTAACAATTTTTTTTTTTTTGGGGTCATATTACACTTAGTATTAAATAACTACATAAAATAGTAATAGTCAAATTTAGAGTTTCAAAATATTATTAATAATATTAATTTAGTAAATACACTCTTAAATAAAATTTTCTTAAAGAATTGTATCAGGTAATAAGGGGCCAAATAATATTAGGAATGACAATGGGGCGGGGCGATTGCGGGGTGGGGTGAGTTTAAGACTATACGGGGTGGGGTGAGTTTAAGATTGTGCGGGGCGGGAGGGATGTGGGGCGGTGTTGAAGTAGGTGTTTTTAAATCTAATGCGGGGTGGGGCGGGTTGTGGGTATATGTGACTTTACGTGGGTTCAAACTTAATTTTAATTTTTTACATGATATTTGATCAGGAGAGCCTAGAGAGCTCTCTATCTTTCCCCAACTTCTGAAATTCCGACTAGCGCGATTCTTTTTCTCGACCAACTTGAATTCCATTTCATTTTTTATTTTAAGAGTGATAGAACATTATTCATTAAGATAATCTTTCTAAAGCTACTAAAATATTCAAGATAGTAAATAAAAATGGTTTAATAAAATTAATACAATTTCTTACATGTTTCCCAATTGACTTCTAAAAAATAAATTTTAAGTCATTATCTATTAAATTAATACAACTTAATGAAAGAGATGAATTTTATTTTTAGTATCAAACTTAACTAGAAAAAAAAAATATTAAAAAAAATTATGCGAGGCGGATCTATGCGGGGCGGGTTGAAAATAAAAAAAAATTATTATAGGAGAACGGAACGGGGCGGATTAAAAAATTTGCGGGTTAACCTCAACCCGCACCGCTCGTAAGATTTAGATGACTAGGGTATACGTAGTTATTTAAGAAGCTTAAATAAGAGTATATGACTTCTAGGAAATATATAATCCTTAAACAAAGGACATGGGAACTGCATGGTGTACTAAATATGCACAGAAATTTATCATGGGCGATTTTTTCTCTTCTGTAAAATCTTTAATAAATTATACTCTTGTATTATAGTAGTACTCAAGATCTGGTATATATTCCAAACTTACCAAATGTGGCAGAATTAAAAGTTGTCCATCCATCAGGTACATTTCGATTCCCAGTGATTATAGTTTTGTCTATGCCATCTCCAACCATCATCAAATACTTCTTGTTTGCAGCAATGGAAACATACTCATGGTAGACACCAGCAACCACATATATCTGGTAATAGCCTTCCTCTTCTATGCTATTATTAGGGGCAGCTGTGATCGCGTCGTTGATACTAGTATAGTTCCCACTTCCATCTGGATTCACCACCACCTTTTGTCTAATTTTCAGCATACTCACACTTATAAAATCACCAGAACCAGGATTCCACCCTTTCTTAAAAAGTGCAAGTGACACACTGCACATCATACTACCTGTTGAGACATAAGTAAATTTAAATCGTGCTCTCTCTAAACAAAACAAGCTCTAAGCTTTTAAATAAAAATGATTACAAACTTCAACACGGCGGCGTACCTTTAGAAATTAAAGGTGTAATCAGGTTAGCAACCGGTAAAACAGAAGGCGCATCTAGAAGACCTTCCAAACAAGTTTGTTTGTTGGTAATAGTTGCACTAAGCCATGTTTCACCATCATTAGCTTCTGAATTCTCAAGTGAGTTATTCGTTTTCTTAGCAACATCAGCAGCATTCAGTAATAAATCAACGTTTAGGCGAAGG
Organism: Solanum etuberosum; assembly: GCA_029582245.1. Taxonomy (NCBI): domain Eukaryota; kingdom Viridiplantae; phylum Streptophyta; class Magnoliopsida; order Solanales; family Solanaceae; genus Solanum; species Solanum etuberosum. The sequence continues at coordinate 38,158 of JAJONR010004449.1, forward strand.
AGGTACTGGCAATCATGGAGAGCAGAAACTGTGCTTTTAGGCAGCAATAGATAATTTAGATTGAGGAAATCAATAATTGAGTTAATAATCTGATTAGTTGTTGAAAGGGAAAGCTGAATGGAGAGCCTTCCTAAGTCATAAATGTCAATAGAGTTGTTTGGAGGGAGTAAAGTTTTGCACAAATTAGGAAAAGGGGTGATGCTGCAAATTCCATCAGAAGAGAGATCAAATGCATGAGAGGCAGTGAAAAAGGATTGAATTATGAAGAATACAAGAATAGAATGTGTGAATGCCATGGCAAACAAATGTATACCTAGGCTTATATGAGACATGCATTTATATAGCAATTAAGTTTCATAAACAATTGTTGTCATTTTTTTAATAATATATAGTTTGGATTTGATTTATCATGGTGCAACTTGGATACCATGGTGTTGAAAAGTGGGCTATATTTTATATTGGTAATATCTGATTCTCGGGGGTTGCAATACTTTTCTTATCATGCAAAATTTACACATCGATTTGCAAGAAAAGTCAAGCTGTACCTAGTGAACTTTTTAACTTTCAAGCCTGAGTATTTAAATTCCATCTTGAATTAGGAAGGATTTGTTGGGTTAAAATAATCCAAATTAAGATACTAAAATTGCCCCCCGCCCCCCCAAAAAAAGAGTCTATGGACCCATATTTGTTCATATTCTTGTGGGTAAAAATAGACCGAAGCCCAAATTTTACCTAATCGAAATATAAGTGATACAACTAATTTAAAGCTAATCGTGTGCCACCAATATGAACCGAGTAACTATGGCCACCAAATCCCACTGGCATATTTTTGTGTATGCATCTTTGCAACTAAGATAAAGGTAGCAAAAGAGGTCTCGGTATGGAGTCGTCTTTGTTAGGAAGCGATTTACCCCCTAATGTGAACTTTTCGATACGATCTGAATTTAGTGGAGTTCCAATGTGAGTACTAGACATAGGATGGGAAACTAGAAAAAAAAAAGATAAAGGTAGCAAAAGACACTGAACAAGGTTCCACACAATCACACACCATATAACTATTGCTCTTCAATACAATGCCATTTTGAATTATTTACACAACATCATATAAAATGATGAAACAATTAAACTATTACTATACGTTACTGCAGCCTAATTAGTAAGACCAGCTGAGAACTGGACGCCGGTGGCCGGCAACCACGACATGCCGTCGATGAAATGTTGAACAGTGAAAAAATTAGCCGATGAAGGATCTTTGATAATATGGTAACCGGGCCACGTAACCCGACCCGAAAGTGATGATCCAGGCCCATAATTCTTATACTCACCATACCACAAACTATTCAAAGCAAAATTCCCATACCACTCCAACCATCCTCTGGGCTGGACCATTCCACTCATGTAAGTATTCATGTAAACAGTCCTTGAATACATTTTCCAGGGCCGGCCCAAATAAGTGGGCCTAGTGGCGTAAATGTAGCTATCTTGGATCGAAAATCCAGTGCTTTGATCTGGGCTTTTTCGACCTTGGGCCGTGATTGTTACCTTCTGTAAAGGAAGTGGAGGTCTAGTATAAATCTTGCAGTTTTGAAGAACTGCAGCACCATTGCCAAATATGAAATCTATGGTGCCATAAATGTTGCATTCTCGATAGAATTGACGGAGTGAATGAGCGTAAAGCGTGTCTTGATATCCTTCCATGCTGCACCTGAAAAAGGCTGATTGGTCCGAATCCACACGAAGGGCCACACCTTGGAAGTTTTTAGGCCCAGCAGTGTTGCGAAATGTTATGTCTCGTGCAATAAATCCCTTGCCCGAAACAGCTGTTAAATAAATCATAACTAGTTGTCAGGTAGGAAACATGTTCAACTTTATACAACTTATGCATATCTAAAGTTGAAGTGCGCAAGTTAAAAGGATGCATTTATGTATTATGCCTACAGTCTACACAGAAGACATAGAAAAAAGGTTGATGAGAAAACTACGTACCAACTGTTGGAGTTCTAAAAGTAGTCCATCCTTGCATGAAATTTCTGTTACCAGTAATGACAGTGGCTCCAATGCCATCTCCCACAAGCATGATATTGGTTTTTTTCTTCTTCAAATCAATATTTTCATGGTAAATTCCCCTCTTCACATAGATCACATATCTCCTGTTACTATAGCTTGGAGCCTCATTTATAGCCTGTGCAATCGACCGATAACGGCCGCTTCCATCTAAGGATACAACAGCATCTACATGCATTCTATTTGGATTAGAAACTAGCAAATCTTTGTCACCATTTGTCATCCACTGTGGGTATTTTTTATTTTCATATGTTATGTTCTCATTTCTTGGTGGTTTAAATGGTAAGCTATGCAATTGAACATACAAAGTTAGAACATTGCTAATGAGTTGTGTTACTTGTGTTAAACTTCCCTTGATGAAATGTTCAAGGTGTCGGTCTGTTCCTTCGAATCCTTCTAAGCATGTGTCTTGATTGCTCAATGCAGCACTCAGCCATGCCTTGAGATTTCCCTCATAATGAACATTCTTTGAACCAGCTCGGATTTTTCTCATTTCACCTAAGGACCATGCAAGTTCAGTGACTGAGAAATCGAGAAGTTCTTGGCAATCCTCGATGGCCATTTGATCCCTGGATGAAGCTGATAATGTGCTGAATTTTGTGATGGATTGAATAGTTAGCTTTGCTTGATTGAGGGAGTTTTGAATGGCTGCTCTGAGGATTGAATTGGGGTCCCTGTGGACAGGATCATCAAGATTAGATTGTATGTGTGAGAGGCATAAAGCTTGATTTTGGATGTTGTTGCAAGCTTGAATAATCATAGCATGAGGATCAAGAGTAGGGGATGTTTGATATGGATGAAAAGTTTCATATTCATATTGAGAGAGACCTTGGTAGAAAGGTAAAAGAATGAGAATAAAGATAAATTTAGTGATCTCCATGTTTTTTTTTGGATGAAGATTGGAAAAAGGGAATGGTTGCAATGGCCAATTTAAAAGAAAGATTGATAGGAAGGGAATAGAAATTGAGAGTTGTTTGCCATGAAAGAAAAGGAAGAGAAAATTCTAAACATGGAAATATATGCTTTTCTCTCTTTCCAACTTTCAAGTTATCCTGCATGCCTTGTATGACATGGTTGCAAAATTCCTTTTTTTTACAATGTATTGTCAATTTTCTCATGGTGCCTAACTTAAGTAGGCTATTTCTGGATACCTAAAGTGAGATTCTCCAGTGTGTGGGCTCCATTCTATATACTTTTTGGTTTGTAAAAAAAATGTTGGTCTCCTCCTTCCTTTTCTACTTATTAGTTTTCTGGTTCATATTTAACATGGCCACATCAACCACACAACAACATACCTAGTGTAATTCCACAAGTGGGGGTATGGAGGGTAATATACATGCAAACCATACCCCTATTTTGGGTGGTAGAAAGACTGTTTCCGAAAGACCATCGGCTCAAGAAGCAGATGCAAAATGGCAAAGGGATTAATAAGAAGATATTCTCTGCCATTAACTTTAGAGATCCTCTGATATGATGTTTTATCATTCATATAGTTGATCTCCAGACTGCAAAGGTACATAAGAAGTTTATACAATGAGTCCACACTAGTGAAGAGTCGCGCAAAATCTCTTTGGTGGACTTACAAAATAATATGATGGAAAATTTCTGCTTACGATGTAATGGGAGAAGTTTTAGGTTCAACAGCTCAAATGTATTAGTAGTACCCCATTCATGTAAGTGGGGGGTATGGTAACACACATTGGCATGTACTGTTGGGATATTGTACCTTAATCCCACCTAATCCTGCAACCTCTTGCCCTCAATGTCTTAACTATGTCCGACGTAAGATGTAGTCTCAGGGAGGCAATCAACTTAACTTTTTTCAGCCGAACATAGGAAGCCCGAAGAGCAACCTCAAAGCCATTGGTTGACACGTTGTAAAGGTTTACGAGCTTGGCATCCTGCAACCGTGTCAAGTTCCCCATCACCATGCACAGGCCCACATCCGAGATTGCACAATGACTCAGATTAATCTGCCATCAAAAATTTATTTCAGCAGTTGTAGACAAATTCATAAGCCTCTATTCCCATTAGGTATACAAGGTCACAAGAATGGTATGAATCGCACAAAATGTACTTTCTTAAGGAATACATGAGGACTAACAACAAAAATCTAGAAGAAAATCTGCTGCTTATACTACTGCATGCATAACATAACCAAGTCCCAATGCACAGCAAGCATCAAGGGTGCCAACAACAGCTACATGCATCTACTCAAATGAATTTAACCATACTTGCACAAACTGAGTCAATTCCAGCTAGTAGAACTTGGTGAAATTGACATGAAAATCTCTGTATTTTCATTTTTTTGATATGGCAAAATGTTTGTATTACACTTGATGCTTATTAGTTTATGACCTTCATTTCGAACTCGGTCAACTTGACCAACTTAAACAAGTATATAACCCAGTTAAACTTATAAGAGATTGTTCATTAAACCATAAAAACATAGAGCAATAGCAAGGCAATCATTAGATCTGATGAATGCTCATTTCAGTTTAAGAGACTTACTAAACAAATGCACTGTCAAGTATATCTGATTCTTGAACAGACAACAATTATAAAATTCAACCAAGCATGTTACAACTTTCAAAATTTTAAAATAAATAATTGTGCCACATGCCACAGCTTTGTGCAAGAAACAATGACATGATTCTAACTGATGATCTGATTGAAAAGTGTAGTAACCATCATACAGATGCCTGTGAGAAAGGTGTTAAAATAGACGTCATGGTTGAACCTTGTCCTTTTAATTACAACAACAACTATGCCTCAATCCCAAATAAGTTGGGGTTGGTTATATTTTTTTTGAGAAGAAGTTGGGGTTGGTTATCTGAATCCTCACTGACCATGTTTCTCCATTTAAACTCAACTCATGTCATCGTCATACCAAATTTATTTATTTTTGAAAATGAGTTAGATATATAAATAATAGTAACACTAATATTGAAAGTTCTCTATATTTTGACTGACATATAAATTTATGGTAAGGTCAAAATACTCCCAGAAAAGCACTAGGTTCAAAATTAACCTACTAACAAGACTAAAATGGTAAAACCTGTTCCCAACTAGTAAATATCACCTATTATGGATGTTTTTCTTCCATTTTGCTCTATCTATAGCTAAGTCTGCATAGGTTCCAAAAGAACTGTAGGTCTTTCGAGACAACTTCATTCCATGTGATTCCTTTTGTCCTTTAATTGATATTGAAAAAATATAGTTAATCCTCAGATGGTCTCAATTTGACACCTCATGAGTATGCAGAGAAAAAAAATCAACTCAAAAGTTCAAGTACGATCACCACCTGTTCATACATCACTGACACGCTGTTGCTGGTAAGAATATTAAGTGACATGACATATCTGAAGCTAATAAACCTTAAAGGGGAAATGGAGCAAGTGTATATGTTGATTATTTGAGTTGGTAAACTCAATATCAAGTTTGATCAGTCTAAACGTTGTCGATAATTTTGCAAAACCTTTGATTGATATCCAAAAAGTATGGGTATCCTGAACTTTTTAAGCATTACAACCAAGAATTGACCTATTGATTAGGGTTAATACAACATTCTGAGTCCTTTCAGTGTGGTGCATATAGTGAAATAATAATTCTCAATACTGATGAATGGCCTACTAAGTCCAAAGGCAACAAAGTGGATATAGTTGCGAGAAACATAATTCTAACATATCTTATCATGGGTCCAGAAAATTTACAAAAAGAGTTATCTAGCAAATCTACTAGTGAAACTTGAACCATTATGCACCGTCAAGATTACTATGCTATTTTGAACTTCGAACAAAAAGAAAACCAAGACTGCTTGATCCCAACAAACAGTCTTTTTATAAAAACTGATTCAGTTTTATGAAAGACTTGAGGCCAAAATCTGTTGAAGTATTTAAAACCTAATTTATCACGGAAAGTTTTGTTACTCTCTCAAAAGGGAGCTGATAACATACAAGGAGCACGGACTCTTGTAGCAACTAAATCAGAGTTACAGAGTTGCTGATAACTTCTACAGGAAATACATTCCTGGCACTTATATAAATGTAATTGTGGACCAAGAGAAGAGAGTTATGTTGTATCGAACAGAATTATGAAAAAGGATAACAACTCAATTACTGTTCTCAGGATTTCGAGAAATGATAAAAACTGATCAAAGGTGTATAGTTATTTAACCATTACGAATCAACTGGTAATGCAGAAAGCACATGCCAAGCAGATTTAACAGCATCATACATTACAAGAAGTAGATAGAGTAGTTCAAGATTGAGAAATTATACCTGTTGCAAATTCCTAGAGTAATAAGCAAGCGCCATGAAACCTGAATCATCAATGCTAGTACAGTCTTTCACATCCAATTCAGTAAGTCTCTTGCATCCCGTAGCAAGTGCTGTTAAACCAGTGCCTGTGACATTCAAAAGACTCCGCATCTCGAGGTCAGAGAGCTCTGGTAGATGGCCGAGACACTCAATTCCTCTATCAGTAACCTCACTGCAATAAGACAAGTTTAACTTCTGCATTCTTTTGCAACCACTTGATAAAGCATAGAGTCCATCATCACCAATTCCTTTGCACCTGCAAATGGTTTTTAAGATATAATATAAGAAGACATTTTCAAATTCACAGGATAAGTTAGATGAGCCAATCACTTTACCGGTATAGATCAAGTTCACGAATCTCGCTGCAATTTCTAGCCACACAGTACAGTCCCTTGTCAGTAATGTTAGTACATAATCCCAACTTTAGGCATATAAGCTTTGTACATTTAGACAGATAATAAAGTCCTGCAGAAGAGATGAGATGCAACACATATTAGCGCAGACCTAAAGCATAGCTGAATTCCTAGCTTGAAATGCTTAATTTAAAGGTATGTCACCAACTGCACAAGTTTGGAGTAACCATATCACTGAAGACTTAACACGAGGAGCTTTGAGACATGAATGCACAAAGCTTCACATGTCATTAAAAGAAGAAAAAGAAAAAGGAAGAAGAAGAAAATTAGATGTCTTGCTCTTGAGGAACGGAAAGCCAACTCAAAAGCCCAAAACTTGAAGAATACAAAAAATGGAAATAGAATCCAGATGAGACGAGGGAAAATCAGATGTCTTGCTCTGGGTCCTTCAGAATAAATGGAAATTTACCTTTATCTGAATGGTGACAGAATAAATACCTTAATAAAAACAAAAGAACAATGGCTTGAGCCTCACCAGTGTCATTGACTCCAAAACAATCAGTAAGATCAAGCTCCTCAAGTAAGGAACAATGTAATCCCAGGTGATATAGGCTCTTCTCTGTGAGTAAGTTGCAGCACTCCAACTTGAGGCACAAAACACTCCGGCAAGAATCTGTTATAGCTGATATTGCATCATCTGTAAGTTCGCTACAGCATGTGAGATTCAAGATATTTAAATTAACACCCCCTGATACCAGCTGGAGAATGCCCTTGTCAGTCACTCCTTTGCATTTTCCAAGCCCTATTTCGACCAAACACTTGCAATTGAAATTAATGATCTTGAAGAATGATTCAGAAACCGGTGCTCCATCAAGTATGAGCGTTTTCAGATTCTTTAGGTCCTTCAGCCCTTGGATGACTTTAGTAGGAAACTCCTGGTGCATCAAGATTCTCAATCTAAATTGCAGAACCAACATCAAAAACTCCCCAAGGAATTATTCAAAATGTAGGTTCTAACAACAAATTTACTCACAAGGAAACAGTGACTAGCGTAGACTTGTAGCATTGAAGGATGTCCATTAATCAAGAAAGCTAAGGCAGATGAGCTTAGTCTGTCACACCTTGATACATCCAGTGCCTGTAAACATACAAGTTTCTGAATAGTTATGGCAACCCAAGAAACTTATGTACGCTCACTAACCTGAAGAAAATTTCATGGCCAATTCTTCTAAGAGGTAAATTAGCCATATAAAATGCTAAAGCTTGAGCTTTAGAATACTAATTTCAGATATTCATGGATAGAAAATTGTTTTCCACTATAAATATAACTTGAAGAAAGAAGAAATACGAATGCAGCTGGTATGCTTAAAGATCACTAGAAAAGCTGAAAGTGGGATGCATAAAAAATACAAATAGATAGATAGATAAAGAGGGATCAGAACTAGATCATGCAGCATCAAGTGATGCCTTTGTTCGCCCACAGTCAGAATACCAGGAAATATCACCAGCCATAAATCATATTTTCCAATAAGCATTTCCGGTATTCCAGATTCATGTGCTTACTGCATAATCTGGTCATCAGGAAAATGTCATATGCACTAACTGTCTCAAATTCCATCCATGACACCTGAAACGAGTCATTCACTCTGTTCCTTTTTATGTGACAATACTTTCGTCTTTGTCTATTCCAAAAAGAATGACACATATCTATATTTGGATATAATTTTTTTAGTGACTGAGAAATCCATATGGAGCCAATCCTTTGGGCCAACCACAGCCTTTGACATTCGGGAATGATGGGCCTGCCCCTCTACCCCTCTCCACTTAAATACCGGAGTTAATTCATTTGGCGCAGGGGTTGAATCTGTGACCAAAGACACAAGTCCCTCAACCTTTGCCAATTGAACCAACTTTAACGTAAAACTTCTCATTCTATACTCAACGAGAAGCTTTTATAGCCGCATAGATGTTATGGCATGTTTAAGATGACAAGTTCCAAAAAATTTATAGCAATACAAATATTATGGCATGATTAAGACCACAAGTTTAGAAGTTTCCATTTTCTTCTTTAACTCGGTCCCGAGTTAAACTATGTCATATAAATTGGAACTGAGAGAGTATACGTTAACAAAAACAAATTTAAGCCCATCTTCACTCTATGATAAATAAATATAATTCCACAAGCTATAAGAAAATGAAACTACATGTGCTTATTTATGAAGCAATTGTGTTTGCATACAAGGTTTGTTTTCAGTCTTAAAATCGGCAAAAACCAGATAGCAACATGGTAAAGGGCAGCTTAAGAGAGGAGAACAAAACTCCAAAAACAGCTATGATATCATATTTTTCTACAATTGATCAAAATGGTTTGACAAACGTGTTAATCACCTGAAGCGAAGGACACCCTTTTCCAAGATAATGTAGTCCTTCATCGTCCACAATGCCGCACCCAACCATAGCCAAAAGCTCCAACTTCTCCATACTGCTTATAGAATGCAGTGACACACTAGTAACCTGAAACAACACCAAATCCACATTTTCACAAACACAGATACCTTATATGCTACGATCAAAAAGAAGGATAGTAAGATAAACAAACCTTTAAAAATGAAATGTCCAGCTGCTTCAGTTGTGTACATTTCTTGGACAAAAAATCAATCCCAAGATCAGTAATTTCAATACACCACTTCAAGCTAAGTTTCTCTAGGCATTGACACTCAATTGCTATTTTCGCCAAACCAACATCAGTAAGACCCAAACACCTGTCGAGCTTTACATCCCTTAAAGACCCACCAAAAGATAAAGCCGCAGCTTCCCTATCGCCAAAACCCCAGCAGTAAGACACGTCGATAGACTCCAAAACAGGACAAGACTTCATAAGCATCTCTAACCCCGCTGATTTCAACCCAGTGGTTCGACTCAGCACCAGCCTCCTCAAGCTCCAATCCGGCAACCCATAACCCACCAGCATGGAAACAGCTCCGTCATCAATTTGGGGGCAAACGGAAAGGTCAAGGGAGTAAATACGTGGGAATTTGGAGAAAAGGGTTGTAATGAACTCAGGCCGAAGGATCCGGAGATGGGTACGGTGGAAAGAGTCAACCCGGAGGAATGCTTTACAAACCAAACGGAAAGCTTTGCGGTCGGAATCATGGGTAATGAAGGAAAGAATTCTGATAAGAAGATCCTCGTTAAGAACAGAAAGTAACAGAGCAGAATCCATGAAAACTATAAGAAACAACAACAACAAAAACTACTTGTACTAAACCTCAATTCCAAGTTTCTTGGGTCGATTAAATGAATTTTAACTACTCCTTTCGGACCATTTGAATCCGTTTGACATTCAATACGCTGACATACAAATCTTGAATACTCTGTAAAAAAAAAAAAATCTCAACTAGTCAATACTTTCCGTTCGGGTGTTCTGCTTCCCACCAAAAACTACAAGAAAAGAAAAGGGTTGTAACTGTATTATGTCGGGACAAAGAGGAAGAGGAGACGAGCGTTGAGAAGGGGTTGAAGGGTGGAAAAAGAAAGAGTACAAGAAAGACCAAAACGGGTCTTGCAGATAAAGATGATCATTGTAGATGCCTAATTCTCCGGCGATGTTTTTCAGGTGGGTATCGGAAATTCCGAGGTGCTATGACGACAGGTGTGCCATATGTAAAAGAAGACAAGTTGTGTGTGAGAGAGAGAGAATGGATTGTTGATATTGGGAAGATAAGTGGAGTGGTGCTGGAGATGCATTCATTGATAAGTGATCTGTAAACTCTGCGATAGTGGCATGTTGATGCCTACTAATAAGTGGCCAAAATTAGGCATCTCACGTGAGAGCCTGGTGCCCATTTGAAATTTAGTATCTATTTTCACAAAAAATAATTACTCCAAGTTGTAATATGGGTGTTAAAAAATAACCACTCCATAAAATTTAAACTTTCTAAACATATTAAAAAATTGTATTATAAAATATAATTCCTCTGTCCTTAATTACTTGTCAACTTTTTTAATTGTCCCTAATTACTTGTTCATTTTGACAAATCAAGAAATGATAAATTTTTTTACTTATTATAATTACTTTAAAAAAGGTACAACTTCTTGAAAATCCTAAGTTTTTAATTCATCCACTTCATAATTAATAGGGGTAAAATGGTAAATTCACTATGTCATTCATTGTTTTCTTAATAGGTGTGTTAATTCAAAAGTGGACAAGTAATTAGGGACACGGGGAGTATCACTTTTGACATATCAAGAAGAAATAATTATTATTTTTTTCATATTTTACCATTAGCATTAAATACTTATTCTCCAAATCATTTTTCAAGACTTAGTTCTCTCTATGTTCCTAATTATTTGTTCATTTTTTCTTTTTTACTTGTTTATTTTGACAAATCAAGAAAGAACAAATTCTTTATTTATTATACCCTCAATTAATTAAATTTGAAAAAGGTAGAACTTCTTGAAAATCTTAAATTTTTAATTCATCTATTCCATAATTAATAGGGGTAAAATGGTAAACTATATTAATCATTATTTTTTTAATAGGTGTGTCAATTCAAAAGCGGACAAGTAATTAGGGACAGAGGGAGTACTAAACAACATTTAATAAGCATAGTTTGATAAAATACATATATCAATAATTGTTTTCTAAAATGGATGTGTCAAGTCAAATAATGACAAGTAAAAATGAACGGAGGAAATAGATCGAGTAATGCTAGGTTTAGTTGACACATCTTGATTTATTCAAAATTTATTTAGGTTCAGATGTAAATGTAGAAATTGAAAATGATGAAGTATCAATCCTTTTAATATAGATATGTTAATTGTGTTTCTTTGTATAATGTAGGCACCTATGTTGCGAGGACTCTTCATTTTTGTAGCCGAATTCGTCTTGACGCGACACTGGTGTGGGCGGGGGTGCGGGGTGCATGTCGGATTCGGTCAATCCGATCCGGATACTTTGACCAGAGTCAAGAAAAAAATTGGGGAAGAAGAGATCAGTTTCATGGCTGCTGAAAATTAACGATTTTTTCTCCGAAAAAGTTGTCATGAGATCTGGTTGCTCCATGGAAAAGAATAGAGAAGATGCAAAGCTTACAAGAACAGAGAGAGAGGAGGCAGAGCTTTTTTTCTTGTATAAGAACAAAGAGGAGACGAAGGCGCCATGGGAAAGAACAAAGGATTCAGAGTCTTTTTCTTGAAAAAGAACAGAAGAGAAAACTTTTTTTCTTGAAAAGAAAAAGAGCAGGCGAAGTGTTTCTTGGGAGAAGAAAGGGGTTTATTAGGAGAAGAAGGGGAAAGAGCTTGAAAAGAAACAGAGCAGGCGAAGGGTTTCTTGGGAGAAGAAGGGAAAGGCACGGTGCTTTATGAATGTTATCATCTAATTTGAGTTAGGCTATATATATATGATTATTTCTTTTTTTATAATAAATAAAAGGAATTATAATTTTTTTTAAATTAATTAGTAACAAGTTATAATTAATTTATACTTTTAACTGGCCCAATGTAGGAGAGTGCATTATTATTATTATTATTATTATTATTATTATAACTATAACTATATTTTATAATATTGAATATCTTTAGATCTCATGACTCGACCTGTAGACGGTGATACCACCACCTTTGGCGACGTGATCCTTTCTTATTCACTTGTGCTGGTGGTGGAGAGGTCGGCGCCTGTGTTCTGGCCTGGACTGAATGGAATCCGTTTGGAAGGATCTTATATTGAAAAGGCAGTCAAAATGGTTCCAAACCTCCATAGCACGAAATCAAGTGGGAGATTCAATTGAAAAGGTCCCTTTTCTGTTTGCCTTTTCCAATATGTGAGACGTGGGGATGAAGCTCCGAAGCAGGAGCTAGCCTTCAAAGGCGCCTTTTGGGGGCCAACTACCTCTGATCTCTACCGTAGGTGCCAAAGAAGAATGAGAAGAAGCCCGAAAAAGAGCCTATTCCTCATGGAGGATTCAAGGGCACCGGCCAAGGCTCCGACAGGACCTGCATCTCGAATGAATCTTCCGATGCCAATGAGGTCGAGCGTGATGGGCCGGAACCCTCATGGGAAGGGATTATTTCCCTACTATTTTTAAACGAATCCCCGCATCCGTATCCATACTCGGATTCGCACCCTCAAATCTTAAAATTTAAATTTTATCGAATCCAACTCTCGATTTCGCATCCGTTTCGAATACCCACACCCGAGTCTGAGCAACTTAGGTAGTCACTATAAAATCTGGCATGGAGATTTTGAAACTAAAGAGAAAAAAACCAACAAAACAAGAAATTGGTATATATAAGTCTGTAACTACAAAAAAATGTCACAATTTCTTTTTAATAGACATTACTTGAACTTATTTAATATGTATATACATATAACACATATATCTTTTGAGGTTACTGGGTATTGATGACCTCCTATCCAAGGTTCACCTCTATTTGGGTCCAAATAAATTGAGTTGGGTTTCCTAATTAAAATTGTATAATTCAAATTTAAATAAGTTGATCTATTATTCTTTCTTTATAATTATCAATTATTTAAAAAATTTGCATTGGAGAGCTAGGTCAACATGATATCAATAATAGTTCACATTACAGTAATACGTACTTCCTCTAATTCAATAATATTTGTCTCCTGTTGACTTGTATACTTCTGAAAAACTATAAATAAAAGAGTAATTTTACTATATCACTATTTGAATATAATAAATATAATATCTTAAAAATGTACTAGAGAAATAACTATATATATATAATGATAAGGTAAATTAGGAATTAAGGATGATATTATTTACTAATTTCATAAAACGAACAAGTATTATTAGACATTCCGAAAGAGTATAATGGACATGTATTATATAATGATAATTTTGTTAATTAGTTTTGTATAATTAATGGAAAAAGAAAATCCTTTTGGCCAGAATTTGGCAGAATAGTATTTTACCTTTTTAAATATTTTTACCCTTTTAACTTTAATATCTTTTAATTAAAAAATGAAAAAAAAAATCAGTTTCTTTAAAATAAAAAAAATATTATAGATTTTTTAAATTTCTAACTAAATTTTCTGGGCAAGCATTATCCATAATTAATACCACAGGAGTTGATTAATCATTCTTATGTGGCTCTTATGTATATTAAATTCCAAATTCTATTTTGTTCCTCTTTTTCCGTGCCATACCAATAGTGGTGGGTCCCTATAATAACGTAAATTTATAAAAGGACAATAAAAGATTGAAACGTGCAATCACCGTACATATTCTATCTGCACCATAAATGTTGGCTGTTTTGGAAGGATAAAATACCAGAAAAATAAATAATGGAATAATAATCTTATAGAGTCGACTAACGAAGTTATCTAAGGGGAAAATAATTGTATTACTCAATCATAGAAATTCAAATACTATGGGAATTAGGGTGAAAGAATGATAGGGATGGAAGTTACTGAGGTTGGAATAAAGATGAGGTGCGTTAGAAAATAAGGAAGACAATTAAATATAGAATTAAAAGTGTTTTAATAAGAACGGTGACTTAAGATTAACTTTATCTCTTAGATGTTATTGTTTCTGCTTAATATTTTTTAAAAGAATAATTAACCTATAAATTTATTATAGGTAAAATTTGAGTTTCATCCTTCCTTAATTAGACGTCTTGGGTTTGGGCTTCATAATGAAATATATTTTGATAGGGAGCGGTTTCCTCTTTAATTAAAATTAAATAAATCAAAAAATTTAAAGCAAGATACTGAACACCAAATAAAAAAAAAAAATTGAAAGTACTAACAAAACATTGGAAATATTTTCCTCCTCTAGTTGAATAGATTAAAAAAATAAAATTATTGTGTAACATACTAATTTGTAACATGTGATTTGACCAACACATAATTGCTTTGATACAGAGTTTGACATTGAAAAGCATCTCACTTTTATTTCAAAGACAAAATTCCATAATTAGTGGGTCATAAAGAGTAGGTAGATCCAATGAGAGGCATTTCTTTATCTATAATATAAAAAACTGGATCAAAGACTTTGCATCAGAATAACTTTTTGACCATCCTATATCAACTAACACAAATTCAGAATCTAATACAAGTTGGAGATCTAATATTATTACTTACTTAATAGGTGAATAAAAAGGATTTTTTTTTAAAAATAAAAAAAATCCATACACTACAGTCCACATTTCAAAATTTATACCACATTAAGGGACAACAACTTGACTCAAAACAAAGGAAGTCAAATAATGAAGATGCTTCTCTACTAACCCCATTCAATATAAAAGTCTTCTTTCTATATCATGTAAATGAATTACTGTTTTCTTCTATTTGTTTTTTCTTGAGCCGAGAATCTAGCTTTTCAAAACGAGCAAAACAAGTCTTTCCCTCAGGCCATACAACTGCAGAAAGAAAGAGCAACTGGACCTTCCAAACAAATTATAAGTTTATCCTGGTCAAACCGCGCTAAGCAAACTTAATCTTAGATAAATGACTTAAGGCCTTATTTATATCCAAGATCGCGTCTTCTGTACAAGGGTGTGCCCTCTAGCATAAAGTCTTGGTGCAACTGGCCTAATGTACAAATACATAACTAAGACTTGTAAAATCATTTGGTATACACGAGACATGATGATACTCGTTACCCATTTAATTAGTAACTCAGCTAGGTAGAGCTGGTAAGATATGCTTATACCATTTAAAGAGGTGACAGAATGACTTTAGATGGTGTGTACATACAGTTTCAGAATCTGTGCTTGAAAAACTTCTTCAGTTCCGTGTTATTAGGAAATGGTAATTTGTCCTAATTGATTATCCCATGCTTGTACAACTTGTCGCCACCTTCAGCTGGTGTATAAGTCAATACTGGAGCTTGTAGCCTTGGGATATTGTCTACACCTTGCGATCCCATCACTGCTTGCACATTCCAATACCAAGGCTGAAGGTAAGGTGAAGAGATCGATGGAGAATATGAAGAAGCATGGACAATCACTGAGCCCCAATCTCTGTCACCAAGCTTTGCTTCTTTTATTCTTCTTCTAATCAACAGGCTTCCTACATCTTCCTTTTTCATTTCTGATATGCTTCTGATTATTGACATGCAAAGGAGAAGTATGAATACAGCATCTTCTTCAGGTGAAAACTCCACCACCATTAACTTCCAGTTAAGAAGTGCTGTAGCTTTTCCAACCGGATTATCCTCAGAGAACCTAACTACTGTTATGAATCCATCTTCTTCTTTGTCTTCAACTTGCTTTAACTTCTCATATGGCACATGTTCTGTCTCCTCACCTAAGCCAGATTTCTTGACTTCGTACTGCATTTGTCGCCCTTCCAATAACTTTACCTGCAAGGATTGTGTTCTTAAGCATCACTCAGATGATCAATACTTTATAGAATTCCTGCTGAGATCAAATCAGAGTTCATACACACTGTACCACTGAATTAGTTGATTCCTGGTTTATTACGCTGAAACTTAAGCCTGAAGTGGATCTTGATGATTCCCACTGTACTAATAGCTCATGTCCTGTTGAAAGATTCCAAAGAGCATGCCATCCTTCTGGTGGATCTTTTGGTTTTGCAATACCTACCACTTTCTCTGTACTAGATGAGAACCACAAGCAAATGACACCACAAATTAGGTAGGAAACCGAGAATAGGAGACATCCACTGGAAAGTGGTAACCAGCATGATCTATGAGTTGATAACTAATAGACTGTTGAAATGAATGTTTGGCCAGAGAATAGATAGAGTCAAGTAGACAGAGGAATTATAACATACCAGGCACTCTACCGATGGAACCAGCAACGTAGGACCAACGACCTTCACGTATTTCTATAATACGGTCCTCCCATTTTACAGCTGAAGGAGTTTCAGCTCCTCTCCTCCAAAAGCCACCTCCAACTCTAGCATTATTGTCAACAACACAAGATCAGGAGATAAAACACAAGGAGGCAGATCATCACTTAGACAAAATATAAAGGTTCACTACCTAAAACGAATCACAAAGCATTCCCTGCCTGCATGATCCAGAACAGTCCGAGATAACCATCTACCTTCTTGGGGATGATATTGGTTCATCCTCAGAATAACATCAGATATCATAGCACCTGAATCATCTGATACTCGATCAGGTACACATTTCAACAAGTAGGAGGCTTGGACAGGAGGAGTTATTGATGTAGCTACCCTGACTTTTTGGTCAATTTCTTTTGCAAAATTGAGAGAAGGCGCACGTAACAAATCATTCCAAAGAAATGTTACACTCTCTCTCAAGCTACTTCCTTTGATGCAGCCACCACCACGTTGGCGAACCTCAAGAACCATTCCTTTAGTTCCAAACTCACAATACAGATGCAAAGCTTTTTGCCACCTTTGAGACGTAAATTTGCTGAGTGGTCTATCTATTTTGAGCTCCCTGTGACATCTAACCATCTGAAGACGTAAAAACTCCTTTGACGCATCCCAACTCAAAGGTTTCATTTTTGGCTTTAGCTTCACTGTTAAACAGACCTGTAATACAAATCATAGCACAGCCAACCTTTTAGTCATTCCTTCTAGATACTACTGCAACGCTATTCCCGCACCTATCCCACCTCCAAACCCAAAAAAGAAAAGGAAAAGAAACATGAAGAAGCTATAGATGATAAACCTGATTGTCTGATGATATCAAATTAACTAACTAGATTGGGCTTCCGATAGAACTATGTTTGAGCTCAACAGCCACAGGATTCAACATGTAACAGTCTTTGTGATGTCATACAGTTTTAATCAGGCAATAGACATTAACCCCTTTGAGTAATTTTGCTCAACTTTTGTCATCCAAGTAAATTGTTGGGTATATAGCAAGAGTTAATGGGAAATGGAGGGAAGATGAAAAGAGAGGAACTTGAAAAGTTCTCTTATGCTTTAGTAAAAAGGCATTTCTCCCTCATTGGTGATGGAAAGAAAAATTGAAGTGTTTAAATAGAGATTAGTTGTTGAAAGGGTTGGAAAGAGGGACCCCCTCGCGCCGTCGTCGTTGCTCGCTCGGCTACGGCTTTGGAAAATGATCGAGAGGTTATGTTTTGGACAAAACTTTTTAATTATTTGAATAATTAGCCGAAATGTCCCGACCCAACTCGGATCGGCGCGATCCGTTTTATTTAAAACACTTTCCCGTTTTATTTGATTTCCCACCGTTGGAGATGACTGTTCTGAAAGGTTGCAACTTTCAAGAACAGCCATGACCGTTTGAAAGGTTGCAAACTTTCATGAATGGTCGTGTGGTTCTGAAAGGTTGCAACCTTTCGGAACCAGTGCTTCTTGGCTATAAATACCTGTGAATCCTCAGACTTTTCACTTACGAAATTTCTGACTTCTTCTCCTTCTGCACAAATTTATTCGTGTACTTTACTGTCGTTGAGTGGCTCGCTGACACCAGGGTTTTGGGTATCAATACACTGGTGATTAAGATCGTTCTATCCTGGGAGGATATATTCCAATTCAAACCTCGGATACTAGAGGGGAAAAATTTCCTTAAGGAGACACTATGCATTCAGTGGGCTCGATTTTCTTTCCATTCTGTTTCATATAGATTCTGGTACGTTTTGCAGATTTTAGTTTTTTGTTAATTAATTTTGTTCTTCACTGGGTGATTTAAACTTTGAAAATTTACTGTTTCTGCAAAGTTTTGTTATCACCAGTATTGTTTAGAATACAGATTGCATAACAAATAAATCAAAATCTAGGAATAAATGCTATAATCAAAGAAAAGCTCTATCCATGAAACCTAGTCTCTGCCTGTGCGACAGTGACAAAGTAAAATCCCTCATAGTACAATGCCTT
The DNA here is from genome assembly GCA_029582245.1 of Solanum etuberosum. Classification (NCBI taxonomy): domain Eukaryota; kingdom Viridiplantae; phylum Streptophyta; class Magnoliopsida; order Solanales; family Solanaceae; genus Solanum; species Solanum etuberosum. The sequence goes on from JAJONR010004449.1 coordinate 56,703, forward strand.
CATGGAACTGGTCTGCTTCGTAACCATGCTTGAGGAAAACCAACTATATGTTGCAGGTCTTGGTGGATTGACCATTTACAAAACTAGTTGATTGTAAACTAGGTACTCCAAATTATTTCTGTTCTTCATTACATCAATGATTTTATCTGATTCACACAAAAATCCAGCAATAGAAAAGGCAAGAAGATATATGATCATGCATAAGGAGCATGTATTTTGCTGATTTGCAAGCAGCATACTAATTTTAGTTCTAGAAAGAACAAAACAAAGTAAAAAAGTCCTCACGGTATAGCAATGAATAAGCAGGATCGATGTAATATACTCCAACAAGATAGGTGCATCTCACTTCTAAAGCATGAAATCCTTAAACTAATTCTTCTTTTTGCTAGTTCCAATATATCGAAAAACCATGAGAGGGAAAGTATTGGTGGTCTCAATGGGAGGAACCAAGCCATCCACACTACATTACAAAGTTCAATTATAAATTCCGTGTATGCTATTATTTCAGATTCTTACAACAGATTTAATTTATTTATTATTTTCAGAAATTACAGAGAGAAGCAACTTTGGGACAATTGTTAACTGTTTTTCCTGATTCTTAGAAAATTTTCAAGTCATATGACAAGCATCCCCAAACATTGCTTTGATCTGCAATTAGTCAATTACTTAGCCAACAAAAGCAGTAAAAGTTCGCCATATATTGTTTATATCTTACAACTTTTACTTCCCACTCTAATGAAAGTGTAGGTAACAAATTGCTTTAGCACCTCCCTCTTATTATATACTTCTGCAAATTCATCTTCAACCCTCAATATTCCTTTATCTAGGATAACAACTATCATTGTATTAAATTGGCAAGTAGGCGTGTATGAATAAGCAATTAAATTCTCAAGATGAAAGCAACACACCAGACTTATCTACTGATGCATACATGAAGACAACTCATCCCAACCAAAAACATGAAAACATAAAATAATAGATGGAAGAAGAGAAAAGAAAGGAAAAGTAGGACTGATCCAAAAAAGAAACATCAATAATTAAATGTGACCTAATAAGATGATGATAGGGAACCAACTTGGATAAAAAATAATACTCTATAACTTTATAAGTCTTACTTGAGTTTAGTATAACTGCAACTGTTGGAGAGAGGGAAAAGAATAATTAGTCCCTACACTCCCGTGACTACTTTTTCAATATGTCCTAATTTTAATATTGTCAAGTGGGAAATTGCAAAGCATGAAAGCATAAGATCCAACTAACCTCAAGCAAGAATCGCGGTAACATGGATGAGTATTTCGCATTGACATCAGTATCTGTGACTTCCCAGTATATTGGTGGCTTGAGATCAACAGCCTTTCCAATGGCCAAGCCACCAGCTTTCTCATATGGCTGATCAAATATTCTTTCCCATAGTTTATTCGTGTTCTCAACATCTTCTTCCTTCACATTCTCCCATCCTCCAACAACTTTTCTCATTTCCTCCTCCAACCCCTTTGTGTCCAAAGTGTATGCAGTAGGATAACTCTGTTTAATCAAATACACAAAAAAACTGCATCAGCATCAATGCACTAGTCATTATTGATCAATAGACAATAAACTTATCTCAACTTGATGGAATCATTCATTTGAAAAGAGAAAAAAATAATATTACTTAATATTTAAGTAAACAGATAGTACAAATCCACATAGACCGATTAGTCATGAATCATGGTGAACAGACACCAGGATTATGACATTAAGGTTATGACAAACACTTCGGAAATTACAATAATGCTCAACACCATACTACCTAAAAGCTGAATAAAATTGACAGTGTACTATGCATTTGAATAAGGTATCAAAGTATTTAATTCTCAGTGCAATATTATAATCAGAAATCTTTTACTAGCAACGTGAAGACCAACGAAAATGACCAGGAAGATGCCTAAAGGATCTTATCTGCTTAGTAAATTAATGATCTTTTTGCCTTTCTTCCTTTAGATAATGAAGACATAAAGTATTTTGTAAGAACAACAATCAACCCATAGTTCATTAATCCATTATGAATTATTTAACTTATCTTAAGAAGTCATGCTCAAGCTCCCCAAAAGTAAATGGAAAAGGAAATTAAAGATTTATCCATAGACAAAACTTTAGTAAGTAAACTTCAAACAAAGACCTTTACCTGATGAGTGATCCACATTAGAAGAATATCTGAAGTAGGGACCGAAACAGAACAACTATCTGCAAATTTATGCATCATATACAGAAAGCCCTTATACCGCTGTCGAGCTGCTATCAGATACACAATCTCTGAATAGTAAGGCTCAGAAAATTTTGTGTATAAATAATGTCTTTGTTTGGATACTTCTTTCAGCAGTTCTTCATGAACAGTGGAAACCGGTTTCTGCAAATTGGAGTCATCAGATTCATTCTCAAAAGGCTCTGTTGGATATCTCTGAACCCAAATTTCTTTGCATCTGTTTAATGCATACTCTTCATTTTCTTCATTGAATATAGCTGTCTTTCCAATAAGTTTAGAGAATCTTGATTCACAATATTGTCTGTAACTTACCTGAATTGAAAATCAATTAGGTATGTGTATGTAACTTTACTCTTTCATGAACTAGAAGCAAAAAATTCATATGGTAAAAATAACACCTTTTCTTTTGTTTTCGAATATTTTCTCATAAACCAAGTAAAATTAAGTATGCTATTTTCACTGTAAAAATATTCTTACCGGATTTAAGGTCTGACAATACCAAACCCATTCAATATCAATAGGGGGAAGAATCATGGGAGGGTTTGACCCATTAGAAAGATCAGAAATCAATGGCATCCATAGCTGATCATACCTGCAAAAAAAAATTCAAAAAAAATCATCATCAAGATTTCCAGGACTCACAAGAACAAGAAAACAGGAATACCAAGATGAAATAGTGTAATAATAAACCTTCTAATAGATTCAAGAATGTTGGGTCTTTCTTGAAGCCATTGAGACTCTGTTACAAGTCTCAAGAACCCAAGATTTCGCCTTGCAGCAGCTACAAGATCGATACTCAACCGTACAGTTTCTTCCTCAGAAATTTCACTTAGGCTTCTCATGGAAGCAACATCGGAAGTTGACATTCTTGATTCTTGGAGATTTTTCAAGATTCTGCTAGACTGCTCTGTACATGAAGTTTTTTGGAGTAAACAAGATTTTCTTTCTTAAAAAAACATGTTTTTTAGGTGAAGAAGAAGGTTAATAGTTGCTCCTCAAATATACAAATGGAAAAATGTCTACGGTGGCAATTACAGTACTATGCTTTTTGTTTCATGAGGAATGGGCAGCCATTTATAATGAGAAACGTGGAATGTAAGCTTTGAACTTTTCATGTGCGAAGAACACTGTTGTTGGCTGAGACCACTAACCACTCTTGTTACTTTGCCTATGTTTTCAAAGGACAAGGAATAAAACATCTTTACATTTATTATACATCGTTTGGTACAAATATTAATAATTCAGCAATCAGTATTTAGTAATACATAAATTATTAAATAGAAATGTTAATTTATTTTTTATCAGCGATTTAATTCATTAATTCCCACTTAATCTTGTGGTTTATTTAAAGCTCTACAAAAAAAATATTATTTCCTATTATAGACTTGTCTTATTATGAAATTGTTTATTTCATAAAAATGGGCGAAGGTAGATAATCGTCAGACAATATTATTATTTTTATAAGGATTTTTTATTTCATTTAACTAGTTAAGTTTTATATATATATAAAAATTGTTATTAATTTTGAGGTGTTATGTACCACTATGGAGATCCTTGATGGCACGGTGTATTTCTAATTTTTTGTTGGTCAAATATATCTTAAATTTAACACATATTTAAGGCTATTTAAATTGTTCAATACCAAAAGCTTATTTTTTTTAAAATAAAATAGTTCAAGTGGTTAATCGGCGAGCATTGAATAAAAAAAAATAAAAAAATGGAGAAAAAAAATATAAGTAAAGTCATCAAATTACAAAAAAATGGATTTGGAGAATTAAAAAGAACATTTATAACCATTCCAATATAAATAAAAAGGATATCAAATTGCAAAAGAAATTTAGGAAAAGAAATAGGGGATAGTTTAATCATTTAAGGTATTATCCAAGAATTGTTAAACTTTAGATTAGTTATCCCTCGATTTCCTAAGGATAAAATAAGACCATGTGTGGTGTATGACCAATCTATGAATTAAGTTAAATAAAGTAACCAAACAATGTATTAGATGAACTAAATTTTAATATATGGACTATTCTAATTAATACCGTCTACCAAACTGGTCCTTAATACATGCTCCCTAGTTTTTTTAAAAGATCTAGTTTGATTACAATTTTTTTTTTAAAAATAATAATCTTATAATTCTAAATTAAAGTTATATCAAATTAATCAAAAATGTCATTTCATCTTTGTGGCCTTAAACATATCGATGTGTAAAGCTGAAATTAAAGTGTGACAAAAAAAATAAATTATTTTAATTAAAAACAAAAATAGATCAATCTTTTTTTTAAATAAAGGGAGTAATATTTAAACTTATCAAGATATATACATTCGAACTAAGTTGTGTGTTTCAATTGAATACTTTAATTTTTAATAAAATATTATAATTAAATACTTTATATTATAATTTTGAAAGAAGAAACTCGTGTCTATTCTCGTCTTTTATCAGGTAGCTAATTTAACCATCTAAAATATGTCTCTTTTTTTTACTTATATACATTCATCTCAATAAGTCGAAATATCCTAGATATTTTCTACTTAAGGTTGATATGTATAATTAAAGAATATGATATATTTTATGTGGTTAACTTATTTATATTATACATAAAAGAAAATATGTGTAATTTTTTTTTTCAAAATTTAAATTGAAAGTACCTAATTAAAATACTTTATTAGAAATTGAGTTGTTAAATTAGACACTAACTATGTATTAAGCCTTTGTTTTACAACAACTCTCTAATATTGCACAATGGTCTGTTTATATCCTCCCACTTAAGATATGTTCAAATCTTTTAAGCCATAGTTATCCTTTTCTCTTCTTTTTTTAATTGATTAATTAAATGAAACTCTTTTGTACTTGGGTTTAATGTAGTTTCATGTTTTTCCTATCCACTGAATTTTGCTTAGTTAGATTAAAACAAAATTTAAACTTCCAAAAGATTCAATTCCTCCACCATAATAATTACCCCTTTGTTCCCTAAACAAAAGTACAATACAAAATTCTACCTAAATCCGATATATAATCTAAATGTCTACTTAAACTTATTCATTGAACTACTCAAAAAAAAAAAAAAAACTTTTAGAATATAGAGTAATAAGCCTTCACTGTACTTTTTTTCTTCCTTTAAGTCATTCAAGAGATTATAAATCTTTAAAGACAAATTATTTCACGTTATTTTAAGTTTATTCCTTATTTTAATAAGTTTAATCATATAATGTCACACTAATTACATACTAGTGTGAACAAATGTTATATGTAGCACATAATTAAATAATGTCATGTGATATTCTCTTGACACCATAAAGTGAACCCTTGCTCCATTTTGGCATAAAATAAAGCCATAGAAATCCTCCAGAATGGGAAGAAAAGGTGTGCAATGTACAAGTGAGTTGGCTGAACACATGGTGTGCATTCTTTTTGAGAGCCATGATTAGGTGAACAGCAAGCACTATATATGTATTTGTGTTGTTGCACTTGCATATATATATGAATGTCACACTATAGCCCCAATCAACTATGTGGTGGTCCATTCCACTTCGAATATAATCAAATAATGTTCCATTAAACTGGCCCCATCGACCAATTTTGTTTCCTAGTCGAGTAATTTAATGACATTTTTGTGTGTTGTATCATCGATTTTCTTCTTTTAGAAAGTATCTTTCTAAGTTTGGATAGAATTATAACTTCGACGTATCAAAAAAGCAGCAACATTGTTGGGGTGCGGCATAAATTGCTAGGCTTTCTCCTTTAGCTTAAGTATAAAATTTACAATTTAGATATTGTTTAGAAATTTTATTGAAACAAAATTTTTACCTCACAAAGTATTTATGGACACACTATATTCTTCAAATATCATGTATGAGATTAAATTGAATATGTTGTTGTTAAAAGTACCACATCTCATACTTGCTTCAACAACAAAGGTCCAAATGAATTAATTAAATTCCTAATTTAGAGATGCCCATTAAGTGAAATAAGGAAAGCAAAATAATTCTAGTTTTATATATATCTGTCTACTTGTTGCCAATTTATCAAGGGACATCAATCCTATGCAGGACTTGAATCAATTATTTTATTTTCCTTATTTCACTCAAGGGATATCCCTAAAATTAGGGGTGTAATTATATTATTTTAATCTTTTTTTTATTTGGAGTAAATATTAGTTAAAATATTTAATTTTAATAGCGTAATTTTAGTAAAAATAACTACTTTAAAATAATTATTAGGTAACTAGTCAAAATTCTTAACATAATTAGTAAAAACAACTATACTTTAAAAGAATTATTAAAATATCAATTTTTTAGTTACATAACAAGTAAAATGTATCATAATATAATTAATTTTTTTTCCTTTTATTTCTCAAATCAGTCCCACATTGTACTCATTTTTACCCCACTACCCGGTGAAAAAAGAAAAAAAAAGCATTACCCATTTTCCCCTTTTTCTAGGTTTTTACCCCAAATCCCTCATTTTTCTCTCTTGAGTTTTTCACCATTTTTCTTTCCATACCTTGTCTAAGAAAATCATCTCTTTGAAATTCCTCAACTTTGTTCAAGAAATCTCATAATTCATTCAAAAAAAATTCACCCACCGATAAAGGTAAAAATATATTGTCACCAAGTATCTTTTGAAATTTCCCTCTTTCATGTAGTTCAGATTTTTGTAATGTTTGATTTTTTTTATTTGTTTTCATATTCAAGATATACTAGATTGTAATAATCTACATTGGCATTTATATATTGTTTGAGTTTCTATATGTTCATTTATAATAATTTCGAAATTTTGCTTATAAGGTTTTAGGTTTGGGGAAAGCATCACTATAATGTCTAATTCAATGAGAATTACAAGAGGTATCCAAAATAATAATTCAATTTTCGGGGAATTTCCCTCGTTTGATTTATGTATTATCCAAAAATTGCTCGAAAATATAGGCTCCACGGCTAAAATGTCGCAAGAGAGCAATCCCAAAAAAAGAAAAGTTATGGGTGCTGAAGATGCTGATAAACAAGTTGAAGTTCAAACCGTTGAAGAACAATTTTTTGACCGTCAAAGCGATGAACAAGTATTAAATTATATTTCACAAAATTATTTGAAAATATTTTGAATGTTCTGTAGTTGTAGTTAAATTTGTGTTTGCATGTTTATTTTTGATTGAGTTATAAATTGAATGTACATATACAAGATTTGTATTTTGTTCTGTATTTGTATTTGACTCATATTTGTATTTCATAGACGATTTACATAATTGTTTATCTTAATTGTTCCCCTTTAACACAGATTTGTATTCTTATTCGGAAATTGTATTTATTTTTTATGGTTATACTCACCCCAAGAGTTTTTTGCAAATATAAATTTTGTAATTCATAAAAAAATCAATTATATCCTTGCATAGTTTAAAGTCTCTATTTATTCTACATTATGTATCTTTGTTTAGTGACAAAGAATATTATATTCTCCATTTCTCAAAATGCATTTATATATCTCCACGTACAAAAGGTCCACATGTTCATCATTGCATCTTTAACAATGAGATTAAAGCTAACCTGATTAACTTATCTACGTATGTTTGTAATAAGATGTTTTGTGAGAACACTTGTTTTGATTGCTACATGCAAATGCATAACACTATTGTTGTGTGCTCAGGCACAAATACAAGGGTGATGTATGGTTTTAGAACTCAATTGTAGTTTCCATCATACATGTTAATGGATCAATTCGCACTCAGAAAATTTGCTTTAATTAGTGAGTTAGTAATGAAGAAGATTTCAAATTTGACACTCAAAAACCCAACAGGTTGATCAGTTACTATTTTCAAGGTGTAGATTTAATCCGAAAAATAAATTTAATGGAGAGTTTTAATGCCAAAATTTGGGGTAATAACAATAAAATGATTTGAAGTTTGTCATCCTGTTTTTTTATCCAAACTGTCATATTTTCTGGTGAAAAAAAATACCAAAAAAGTCCCCAAATTATATTTTGACATTGTTGAAAGCAGTAGGTACATTGATTTCCCATGGGTAAAGAAAGCATTACTCTTACCATGTAGCTACCACTTTCATGTAGCCTGAGAACTTTTGGTATTTTTTTCACAAGAAAATAATACAGTTTGGATGAAAAAAATAGAATGACAAACTAAGTTATCCTATTGTTTTCACCCTAAATATTGGCATTACCACTCTCCATTAAATCAATTTTTCAACCTATTGAGTTTCTGAATGACACATAATTCTCTAAGTACGAATATGTATTTGGGCTTGAGCACAACAGTGTTTGTATTGGCATGCAACCAAAACAAATGTTCTCACATACAAGGTCATGCATATAGTTAATCAAATTAGTTTTAATCTCATTGTTAATAGTGCGGGCAGGTAAATTTATGTTCAAATAAATGAATACACTTTTGTATTGAGTACAGATACAGATATATCAATGTATTTTGAAAAAGAATGGAATCAAAGAACATACTAAAACACAACAAAAGAATACAATCTGAAAACATACTAATACACAAAAAAAATACAATCTGAAAATTTCATATTTGTTTGCTATTGTGTTTTAAGTCTGAATTGCATTGGTGTAGTAGTTATTGGGTTTGCTACAATATAACCAGTCTAGATTTCATATTTGTTTGCTAAATAAACTCTCAAGAATGCTCCCTCAGATAAATAACTTAAGCTTTTCTTCAGAAAAAATATTCAGAATTAGCATGGTCATTTTTACATCACAGGGAACACACCTAATTTTCCAGATTGAAAAAACACAAAAGAAATTTAGTAATGTAAAACTTGATATTTATTTTGAATTCAGAGAATCAATAAAGAAAAGGCAAAGCTCAGATATAATGTGTTGGAAACGGAGTATATTCCCAGACCTTCAAAATAAGGTCTCATAATGAGCTGGGAAAAATGTATCATCATCGCAAAATTGCCTCTAATTTAACACAATCAACAAAATTAAAACAATCCAGAAATTGACAGTCTTGTTTTGAATACAGAATAGTAGAGAAAATGAAGGCGAAGCTCAGATATATATATATATATATGTGTTGGAATCAAAGTTTAATCCAAGACCTTAAATATAAGGCCTCATAGAGCTGGGATTAATGTCAGCGTCATTGCAATCGCCACTGTTCTTTAACACAATAAAAAAATAAATCATAAGACCAAACAGAAACCGAAAAGAAGCAAAAACAATCATATAAATAGAAAAAATAAAGGCAAAGCTCAGTTATATATGTGTTGGAAACCAAGTTTAATCCAAGACCTTCAAAAAAGGTCTCATAGAGCTGGGATTAAGGTAAACATCATTGCAATTGCCAAATTGAAACAAAATTGACTAAACAGAATCCAAAAGGAAGCAATGTAAATCAATAAAGAAACGAAAGGCGAAGCTCAGATATATGTGTTGGAAACGGAGTATATTCCCAGACCTTAAATATAAGGTCTCATAATGAGCTGGGAAATGTTATCATCATTGCAATCGCCCAGTTTTTGTTACATGATAATAAAAACAAAATAGACCAAAAAGATCTACAGGAACTATATCGGAGAGCTGCAGAGGCAGTAGTTGCTATTGAACAAGAAGGAGGCAACTGGTTTAAATAGATTGGGGCTAGGGTTTCAACAGCCGTGCTTTCTTGGGCCTTGTACATTTCTATACGAGCTCAAAGAGGACAGAGGCCCATGTAATCTAAAGTTGGGCCTGACTTACTTATTCATGTAGCAATTACACCTAGTAGCCAATTTTTACATTGCTATAATACTATTTAACTTATGTTCAGTTTTTTTTTTTTCCTAATAAATAAATAATTACTTATTTAATATGTAGACGAATTGACAAACTTCTTCTTCTTCAAAAGATTTGTTAAAAGAAAACTTATAAGTGCTATTGCGATCAGCATATGTAATGCTCTTTTTGTTCTTGTTTAAATAGTTTGAAGTCAATTCTAAACAGCGATGATTTCAATAGCTGCCCTTAAATGAGGTATTTGTGTATAGTATACACATACATGTTTAGTAAAAAATTCCAATAAGAGAAAAAAAAAAGAAAAAGGAAGTCCCTGGTTAGTTAATAAATTACTTGGGTCTTAGCTCGATGCCCTCAACAATAAGGCCTCCTTTAAGGTGTTCACCTTTAATTTCTCTAAGGCACATTGTAACTTGTTTATCATTGACTCCATCACAGTAAAATTCACCCAATTCAATCTCCAACCATCCATCATCTCTTTCACATAAAACATGCTCTTGGCCTCCTCTATCAACTCTTGATCTCAATGTCTCTACCCTGTGTCTCATTATCACCATTTCCAATTCCTGTTTCCTATTGTTGCCATAGTTACGTCGTAGATATACGATTCCTTTCGATTCGTGGTCACCTACTTTGACAGAGACCTCCGATGGCAAAGAGTCTAAGCCGAAAGCACGACCAGCGAGGTTGACAATGAGGTAAGCTCCATATGTTGTACGAGGAGACAACATTCGAGTGTTTATTTTTCCTTTGATTTCTAGCCAACATACCATAATAAGCTCCACGCCTTCTGGAAATCTGTTGGAACACAGAGAATTGGATTAAAGGTTGGACGTGAGTGTCCAATTGGTGTCAATTTTTTATAAGTTTAAGTGCACACCCAAAACTGAAGAGCATGAGTCAAATTAACCGACATGTTTTATGTATTATGGCTATATTACATCGATAGAGAAATTAACTGCGACTACTGGTCATCTAGTATACCATCAAGTCATTTTCATGTCTCAACATTTTAGCTTGATCATGAAAATTAAAATGATTATTTTAATCTTGTAGCTGTAATTGTGAGAACTATTCCATATAGAATTGTTTAAGTCCTTTTTCAACATCTAATAGTGAATTGAACTGATCTTTTGTCAAATAAAAAAAAACTAATATCTGGGATTGCGTAGTCATCTTGGAGTAAATGAAACAGAGTGTAGGTAATCATTTTATTAACAATCTGCTCAAGAATATCTAATTATAAATTTGCACATCTGTAGCAAATACAAAAGGAGAAAACAATTACTCTCTCCGTCTCAATCCCGATTCATGTGATGTAATTTTAGTGGGCATCAAATTTAAGATATATGGAAACAGTTTGTCAAATAAATAGAACTTAACATGAATAAAAATGTTGAAGTATTTGTTAAATAAAAAAAAATATCATTATTTTAATGACAGTAAAACGAAAAATGAATTGTGACAAAAGAATTATACAATACCTTGAGTGAAGGAGGGGTTTCCAACACCAGTAGAGGGGATTGGGGGACCAAGTAATTGACAGTTCCCTTGCACTCAACATATAACACTTTTTACTTGTTGTCCTGTCTATTGAAAAGCTCTGGAATATATGTTTCAACAGAAATTAAGGAAAATGAGACGACGCATATATATATGTTAAAAATAAGTACATTTTAAAAAAATTATTTTCTAAGGTTTTATAAGTAAGCAGGATATATTATTCCTATAATAGCATTCATATATTATAATAAGGGTCCTGAATGGGGAGCGAGTGAGTGTAAGGGTAAAGGTGTCTGATTTTGAATGAACTTATAGTTTAGTTTCTCAAAGAAAATATCTTGATCAACTAAATATGAAAAAATTAAAAAATATTTTAAGATCAAAGATCATATATGGAGTACTTTTCTCTTCATACTAAGAAATATTATCCTCTTGAAAAAAAAAGAATCATCTCATTGTTCATGTTAATTGACACCAAGAATAAAAATAAAGCAAGTCACGTTAGGCACATACCTTGCTACCACCATCAATGAGAAGAGGTTTAAAGAGCTTAAGAAACAACTCTTTCTTTGACGAAAACGCAATTGGCAACACTAATCTTTCGATGATTTCTCGATAATCAGAGGGCAAGAATTTCTCCCATAACAAGTCTGATAGGGCTGCATCACGAACCATAGTTGAAACCAAAGACAACTGAGAAGCATGATGAGGAGACGTGAACGATAGGATTTGAACGATACAATCTTCTGGCAAGAGGTCCAGTTTCATCTCTCTTTTATCTGCCATCATGAGAATTTTTGAGTATAGATAACTTAGAAATTAAATAATGGAGAAGGTACGTAAGGAGAGATTATAAGGGCAAAAAATTGGTATAGCTTTCTTCAAGATGACGACATGTAATTAACATATGAGGACATGGACTCGAAAAAACACATGAGGCCAAATTTATAATTCTAACTTGTAACATTTGACCTTTAAAGTGAGATAACTTGTAAGATTTGGCCACATGAGATTGAGAAAATAAAAATTCCATCATTTAAGGAAATTATCAAAAAAAAATAAAAAATCATTTCTTACGATCTTATTAGATAGTAAATTATAGTTCATAAACAAAATATCAGAATATCACAAGTTGTCATATTAACAAATCATATATTTTTGTGTTTCATTTATAAATAAATATTTGTGATTATATGTTACTTGTAAACTCATATATGCTTTGACCGATCATGAAAAACATCATTAAATTTACGAAATTATTTCTCTATAGTATTTTGAAATTTAAATTATTTTTCTATTTACTATATAAATTTGTCAAATTATCTAAGCAACAGATTTCAACGTTAAATAAAGGAAATGGGTCCTCTCCAGTAAAATATATTGTCCAATAAATGTCAATATAATGTTTGTTTCTTGCCACGTGTCTAAGGTAAAAAATGATGGTTAGGATTCATTTTCCATCAAAGAATTAAAAAGGTAAGCAATTTTAACTTTCATATGGATTCTATTCAAGGCCAGCTCAATTTCAATAGGCCACTAAAGCAATAAATAAAAGATTCCAAATTATCTTCTTCCTTAATTTTTTTTAATTTGAAATTGGTATGTAATAGACATTTGGTGTTTATTGCCATTTATCAAAATCTTTGAAATACTAGTACAAATTATTTGGTATACATATAACTAGGACCAAATTATCTTAGCTTGGATGTTACGTAAAAACTCGTTTGTATTTCTAAGTTCTAACCAAGTTAACAACACATAATTTGGGTTGGCAAAGTTAGTTAATTAGATAGCAGTAGAGTGGGCAACCTGAGTCTTTAGGCACGGGCAAAATGCAAATCTATCTATATATACTAGATAGAATTAGCCCGTGCAAACACGGGTCAAACAATGATCACAATATCTTTTTATTTTTATTTTTTGATAAGAGTCATGTTGTGTTTGATATTCACATTGAAGTTTGATTAATTTTTATCAAAAAAAAATTTATAACTAAATTTTAAATTCGAGACTTCTAATAAAGAAAATAACAACTTTATTCACTGCACCACATTCTTTGATAGCATAACAAACTATTTGCATGAAATCATACCAAAGAAACCTGAAATATTTTAGTTAATATTTTTTCATCTATAAAAAGTTGGTGAAAAATTAATTATTGTTCACTCAAAAGTTCATCATTATATTTTGGTGAACATCTAGGAAGAAGTCTCGGTCGAGAATTTTTTTTTACATGATCTCAATTCACACATGAAAATCTTTTCTTTGATGTAGTAAAAATTAGAGCTTAGTATTAGAAAATTTAAGATTTAGACTCGAAATATAAATATTACATATATGTACTATTTATATGAAAGGTTGAAATATCAAAAAATAAAATAAACATTGCATAGAATAAAAAAGGAAAAAATGTCAATTTTTATAATTAAAAGAAGAAATTGATTTTTAAAGCAAAAATATAGTATATGATTTTCACCTAAAGATTTGCAAGACCAATCTAAAAAGAAGAAAAGGAACGTCTAATCTAAAGCAAACAAAATCCAAAACTCTAATGAATAAATTACATATAATTAAACTGATCAAAATATCCTCGACTCAAATTTTAAAGATAAAATACTGACATATTGATACCATTTGTCATCTCATTCAAATATATGTTGGTATCGTACTGCTGGTGCATAATTAATTACTCAATATTAGTTTGGTTGATTTAAAAATCAACTTAATTGGTTTAATTTATTTGCACCAAGAATACCCCTGGATTATTGTATAGATGACCTAATTAACAAAATTCAGATAAGGAAATTGGGTTGGCAGAGCTAATGAGTAGGCAGTAATTACTAATTAGGCACTAGCTAGCATATTTAGAAAATAAAATTTTGCAGACCCATTTTAAATCACTACTTAAAAAAGGTCGAAAACCGACGGAAGCACTCGTTATTTTTACTTAAACCGAATGGACTCGACAACGTCGGAAAATGGTGACTTGGTGACAGTGACGTTTTTTATTAAGAAAAACCTCCTTATCTTTTCAGAAATATATTTATAAAAAAAAATGTAGCAACTTGCATTCGAACTCAAATATTTATTATGACATTAGACAATTTTATAACACTAAACTACACATACTTTTTGTCTGTTGTTTTCAAGGGTGAATTTATTGGCAAAAATTGGGACACGTGAATCTATGGTCTCTCCATAAAATTAAATATTTTATGTAGATATTTTCTGAAATTGGCCAGGTATGTGTAATATTATATGTTGACATTCATGTTACACAAGACTAAATGGTACATTTTGTTGAAGATTGAGTTATTCGCCTAGAGGACTTGAGATCAAATACCACTAAATACATTATTTTTTATTTTGTGGTGCACTCATGTTTTAGAAATGAAGTTATTTTTATCAAATACGACTAGGGTGGTGTGCGATGAATAATTGCCCAACTGTTAGTCGACTGCAAGCAATTATTGAGATGCCTAGTTGTTTGTTCAATGCCTTAGATCAAAAGGAGTTTAAAGCAAAAGAGCAAGATTCAAATTGTGGTCGATATATGTGCCAAATAAGCTTACTCTCTGCTGGTTTTGTTTGTTCAACCAAACCAAGCAGAGATCATGCTTTAAACTCCTTTTGATTCTTAACCACATATATACTTGGTGTGTCTGTCGAGCAACACACATGTTTTTCATGTTTTTGCTAGTTTTTGATGCATTGGCGATAGCCCACATATAGCAAGCTAGACCAACACCCTTATCCGTTAGCCTGTATATCAAATATTCAACTGATAACAACACATACATATAATATTACCTAAACACTCGTTTATTATGTGATAAATTTTTTTACAAGACAACATCCCCCCCTGATTAGACCCGCAAATTTTTATGGGCAACTTACAAAAAAATCATTAGTTTAGGAACTAACTAATTATTTATATTCATGATAGTTTGGAATATTACATTTAATATCAGAGTTCAGTGGTCGGATACATGTATTGAGTTGCTTCAGATACAATCGAAGTGAGATACATGTTTTAAAGCGTTTGAATTAAATGATTATAACTGATTTGCTCAATCTATAGAGTAATTTACTATTGTTAACAACTTTTGAGGATTTGCAACATAACAACTTCAAAAAAATTATCAAAAATATAGAATTTCGTTCATTATTTTTCGAGAAACATTAAAAGTGTATAAAATCTTCTTCTTTTAGTTAATTGATTTTTATTTCTTCGAATCTTGATCTATGTTTTTTTCACAATAGCCATTTTTATTGCAAATCAAAACTGTGATGGTGAAGCTATTTTCACGACAGCCAGATTCATATACATATCAAATACATTAATATGAAAATCATATACAAGATATTAACAACTTAGATACATTAACCATAAGCAGATACAAGACATTGAAAGCTTATAGATTTATGTATCTGATTTAACTTTTTAAAATATATGATATAATTATTAAAAAGTGATATTATGAACAATATTTTTAAACTACTAAAAAAAAAAATATCAAACATTAATCACCCCTCAAAGAAAACCAGTATATTGTAATATTTCATTATCAATTTTTTGTTTTTTTTGTTTTCTCACCAACTTTTACACGAACCAAATAAATAAATCATTAAAGTGACAGAAAAAAAGATCAATGAAATTTATGAGGGAACAGATAACAATCTTTGAATTTTCTTTAGTCTTAGTGTTTAGGCCGAACTTCAATGCCTTCAATGACCAGTCCACCTTTTACATGGCATCCCTTCACCTCCTTTAAACTCACTGTAACTTCCTCATCTTCATCTCCACCGTTGAATAATTCTCCTAACTCAATTTCCATCCATCCATCTTCCCTTTTATACGGCACTCTTTCATACCTCTGTTTTTCTTCCGGCAGATCTTTCTCACTGTTCCGGTGATCCAGAGTCGCCGTGTGAACATCTTTCCGATTGCCGATTTCTACACTAGTCTCAACCGGCACTGAACTCAGACCAAATGCACTATCTGAGATTTTCATTATGAAATAAATTCCATAATTCGTGTTTGCAGAAAGCATGCTTGTCCTTAGCTTTGCTTTTACTTCTAATTTGCATATCACTTTCAGTTCAGCCACTTTTGAGAACCTGTGGGAGAAAGAAAAAAAAACAGAGCATGTTAGAATTTTCAAGAATGTTAGAAAAGATTGCATTTTTTCAATTTAGTTACTGGAATTATTGAATACCCATTATTTATAAGCTAAAATAAAAGGGAAATGAGTGATCAAACCTTGATTCTGGCACAGATTTCCAGGTCCAATGATCTGGTTCTTCCCCATATAAAAGGGACAATTCTTCAGTTGAGATTATATATGATTTTTTCCCACTTGATTTCTCTAACGCAAAGCTCTACAATTATAACATCAACAATCATAAAAATGAAGCCTTTTAAAATGGAAGATTGAAAGATCAACTCATTTGTATACATACCTTTTTACCACCATCAATGAGAATTGAATTACAGAGACGAATAAAAAGCTCTTTTTTAGAAGAATAATTCAATGGTATGACAGATTTGTCAATAATTTTATTATAATCAGAAGGCAATAATGTTTGCCAGACAAAATCAGATGCTTCCACTAATCGGAGAAAGGATGAAACCAGAGAGAAGCTAATTGTATCCTTAGGTGAAGTAAGAGAGAGAATTGAAGAAATGCAATCTTCTGGTAATTCATTGAATACATCTTTCCCTGCCATTATCTTGTTCATGTACTGTTTGCCTTTTTGTTGATTTGGGCTAATTTTTGTTGAAATTAGAGTGAGATTATTTTTGGGTTATTTGATTAAATATTGGATTTTGGTTTTTGTATATATAGTGGAATGGTCTAATAATGTGCAACTTTGAAATGTTTCATTCAAATTTGGACGAGTTGGTGTGCCAAAGTAATATGTGATGGACAATCATTTGTCTCTCTCAACCTCGTTGGATACTTTTTTTGTAAAATATCTACTGGCTGATATTTCAAACTTTATCCGTTCTATATATAGAAATGTTTGTCCGGATATAAATTAAGATAGTTTTAAATTTGTTACTTTCCTATGTTCCTAATTACTTGTTCATATTTTCTTTTTTAGTTATTTTTAATTACTTGTCCAACAAATCAAGAAAGGACAATTTTTCTTTTCCTATTATACCCTCAATTAATTACTTTGAAAAATGTAGAACTTCTTGAAAATTTTAAGTTTTTAATTCATCCACTTCATAATTAATAGGGGTAAAATGGTAAAGTCATTATGTCAATTATTGATTTCTTAATAGGTGTATCAATTCAAAAGTGGACAAGTAATTAGGGACATAATGAGTATTTAATTATTACTCCCTCTGTCCCTAATTACTTGTCCACCTTTCTTTTTTTAGTTGTCCCTAATTACTTGTTCATTTTGATAAATCAAGAAAGGACAATTTATTTATTTTTACATATTATACCCTCAATTAATTACTTTGATAAATGTACAACTTCTTGAAAATCTTAAGTTTTTAATTCATCCACTTCATAATTAATAGGAGTAAAATGGTAATCTCACTACGTCAATCATTGTTTTCTTAATAGGTGTGCCAATTCAAAAGTGGACAAGTAATTAGGGACAGAGGGAGTACTAAATATAAAAATGTTCTATTGTTTCAATTTATTTTTCTGGTTTTGATTAGGTAAAGAGTTTAAACTAGTAATTTTAAACTAAAGAGGTGTAAGATGTACCAAAATATTCTTTAATTTTATATATGGATATTTTAAATTTAAGAGTTGTAAGAAAATAATGTTGAGAGACTCCATTAATGGGAGTTAAGAAATCTTAGAGAGGATTGGAGAGAATGAATGTAACTCTATTCATTCAAAGTGTGTGAGTTACATGTTGATTACACATATATATACAAGTATGAATGAATACTTTGACAGCTGTAATTCCTAACTAACTAAGATTCTTTTCTAACTAACTTTGTATAACTAACTAACTAACTAATCAAGTCTACACTATAGTTAATTAACTATGTCCTCAACACTCCCCCTCAAGCTAAGAATTGTAAAATACATTTTTCATTCCAAGCTT